>JAMKCH010084737.1:0-176704 GCA_023653785.1 Ophioderma brevispina
TGAACGATGTTGTTTGACCCAAGTCCTTGCTCCCGCTATATATGAAATTACTATTATAACACAATATTTGGGTGGCCTCAAAATCTCTCGTTGCACCTTTAATTAAAATCCGGGATCCCAATTTTAATTACAAAATCGCTTATTTGGTGATAAATGCGCATTTTTGAGCATTCTCGTTTGCAGGTATAGTTTCCTAGACAATTACCAACATAACTGTGAAAATTGGCGGCGCTCTTCAAAAATGTGCTGTTATAGCTTTAAGTGCCGGGGGGGTCCATGGTACCCAACGTTTGATTTTTTTTGCGATATCTTGATTACGTAATGACAATATTCAAGGATTTTCTTGCTAATTGTTTGATATATGAATACGCTTCTCCTAATACAAAAAAATAAATCCGCCACGGCTTCATTGGAATAATTAAGTGGGTGCCTATGAATCCCACGTCCCTTTGGCCACTAACGGAAGTGAAACAATCAAGATATTTTACTAATTAAAAAAATAAAGTAATTAAATCTTGGGATTTATTTGCCTAGATATATACCTTAGGAGGCAATTAATTAACAATTAATAATGCTAAATAACCCTTTATATGCTGATAGCATCAAATTTAATTTTGTCATGACTGTGCTCTTAACTGGGTAAGTAGTCTATGGGAAAGAAAAAATGAAATTTCAACTTTCTGAGAAAAATGCAACATAATATAAATTTGGCTACATTGTGCTGTAATTATTTTAATTGGTTATTCTAGAATAGATATAATCAGTTATTTTGGTACAAAATCTTATATCGGAGTTGCTGAGGATGCAAATGTGCGAACCACTTTTTTGGGAGAGCGACAGTTTCAATTGGTCATAGGTAAAAGGTCAAAGCTCGGATTTGATTTTTGTTATCTGTATGTGGTTCTTACGTGACCCCATTTACTTGTGGTAGTTTCATGATCAAACTCCCATGGGAAAGTGGTTATGTGGGTTTGGTCCCTAGGAACCACCCCCGCCCTCCCTTGGGCACTAATTGAAGTTTTTTTTAGCTTTTAAGTATTAACTTTCCCATTTATCACATTGAAGGTGGTGTTCTCCTGAAAAGCTGTACGTTAGCGTGTGCTTCCTATTTCAAAATGGCCGCCATTGTTTTATGGAAAACCGCCATTACAATTTCATTTTATATAGAGATTTTACCCGAGACTAAAGGAAATCAAGTTTTTACCTTCCTGAAGTAGGATTAAACATCTAGGCGTCCAAGATGAACGCCGCAAGTATTTTTTTGAAGATATTCACGATTTTGGCTGCCATATTGATTGACGTCATGTTACAACTTTTAAAAGTATCAGAAATACATTTATTGTGTCTAACAACATAATCAAAGTACTTCATGTTTATTTTTTATCGTAGGTATTTGCTGTTATAGGGCATATTTTGAAAATTATTAGATTTGGCTTCCATTTGAATTTGAAGTATGACTCAATGTTACAAGTGTCATGCACTTGTTCATTGTTTCCTATAGTATATTTATTAACTCCATAGTTTGATAATATAGGTTCGAATAGAAAATTATCATCTATGACAACGCCATCTTGGATTTCTCAAAACGCCCAAGGGTGTTAAGGTGGCACCCGGCAGAGTCTAATTCTACACACCCTTTTCTATCACGTTCAGCAAAAAAAAATTGTGTATACTCAACTTTACGATCGGGCCATAACTTGGACCATATATCTCCGACTATAAATTTTATAATTGAAAGAGAATATCAACTTAGCTTACTCAATATTGCGAAACAAAACAAGTTTACTGCGACCATAAGATGACAACCTCAATAAAGTGTGTGAACTAATGGGCGCAGTGGGCTCCATTTCGTTTCGTTTGGAAAAATACGGAATTTGAAAAATCAAACTGAACTTTCGAGAGGAGAGAACTTGTATAACTTTGCAGAGAGAAGAGAGAAGTGTCTTTTTTTTTTCAATTGCTTAAACTCATTATGTTTTAATTTTTTAAAAACACCTTGTTATAACGAACGAACGTCACCGGGGTTAGTTTTGTAAAACGATTTTTAAGCAAATGATGTGGACGGAAAATGTTATCACAAAATGTTAAATGATTGGAATATTATTAACAATGTCAATGTGTTCAAACTGTTATTTTATTCATTTAATTATAAAAATGTATTTTGCAATTTTACAGAAAGGCAAGGCTAATTACTTTTTCAATCTCCAACGAACGAGTGCAAATATTTTTCTGACACTAAATGTAAATAATTTGAACTAGAAAACAGACACGAAAAACTTCAGGCTAAAATGATTTGTTTAATTACAGAAAGAAACAACAAAAGTAACTATTATGTGGATATTAAAATATTTGAAGTAATTTGATGATGAATGAAATGCACTCACGTGAATAGTTTATATAGAAAAAATAAATTTATTAAGGTACACGCAGTGATTTGCTAATTTTCTTACTAGCCGTAGATATGCAACCATTGGCTGCAAGTGAAAATGGCTTGAAATCCGTGTATTGTTATTAAGGCAAGAACAGTAATACATTGAAATACACCCAAATACCACAATCATTACTAGAAAAAGGGAACAAATAAATAAGTCACGAATGCCAAAGGAAATAGAAAAAACGTAATAGAAAAGAACTTCCCGACTTCTCTTTTAATAGGGGAGGGTGATGGAAAGGATTCCGATTATATACAACTTTAACCCTAGACTTACCAAGCCTTTTTTTGTAACACTTTTACCAAGAAGGGGGGGGGGTGGTTACCCCCCCCCGAGCATTCGTATAAAGCACCCGATTGCTTATGGTGACCAGTGGGATAGCTATGGTCCTAATCTTTTCATTGATATCAAAATAAGTGCAACATACATCGTGTATGGCGTCACAATGTCCGTCTCAAGTCCGCGAGTCAGCCCATGGCATGTCCACAGGAAAATGGCGAAAATCCAATTTATGCGCTAATACAAACGTAGGAATTCGGAATTTTATGCGGTGTTTTGTTTCAGCTCTTAAATGAGGTGTCATTGGCTAGTTTGACATACATGGAGTTTTAGAGCATGACTGTGCAATAATATTTCAAAAATGCACCATTAGTACCTGGGTGGCAACCAACCCCCCCCCCCTTTTGGTAGACGAGGGTTAATAATGTGCTAAATAGGAATCACTTCTCGCGAAAAAAAACCTGCCTGAACAACTCCTGTGTTGTTAAAACCCAGTCGCAGCCTACAAAACTCAAACATAGCCTGTTCCTTTATCCCAACCTCACCGGTGAACTTCACAGAAAACAGTGCATCTGATGACAGTAGGAAGTATTTTGAAAACAAAACATTCCATCCAACTCTTGTGTTTCTTTGCATATTTTATAAATTCCAATTCTAAGTCATTGTACTTATATAGTTACCAATCTACTAAAGCAGGCAAAGTAATACCCCAATTTTCAAAGCAGGTGATAAGCGTGACTTACATTGTAACTATAGGCCTATCTCAATTCTTCCATCGATATCGAACTCTTAACTTCGTCGCCTTTAATTTCATAACAAAATTATAATATTCTGACCCCTGATCAATTGGATTTGGCCCAAACGTGCTATTAAATATATGGCTATAAATGAACTCTGCTGCAAAATTGCAAGAAAATTTGGATAAGCAGTTGTCAACAGTTGGAGCTCAGCAAGGCCTGTGACACCATAAATATGATATTCTTCCTCTATAATTAAACAAATATTGAGTGTCAGGGGCGTTGCTAATAACTGGATTAGGGAATTACCTGTCCAATAGAAAAACAACAGGTGTTATTAATAAGAATTTTCAAAACCAAGCTTCCACACTTACAGGAGTTCCCTAAGGCTCCATTCTAGGACCACTTCTGTTTCTTATGTATATTAACGACCTACTACTTATTTACATCTAGTTTGTATTCAACAAGATCAAATAACCAAAATTTTCTTGGTATGCTCATTGAACACAATCTATCGTGGATTCGATACTAAACACATTAAAAATGATCGCAAAATATAATGACAGAACCTATTTTTCCATGCACTTAAAAACTTCTTAAAAGGTTATGATATTACAAGCTAAACTAGCTACCGTTAGGTACACAGTTTACCAATAACCTATAAGCCCAACGATTGTATTAATGATTTCTTCAACTACCATTACTCCACCTCACCGTGATGAAACCAGACATGAAAATATCTCTGCATACAAAGTTCAACAAACTTTGGGCTAATAATACACCCAAATTCCGGGTCACTTGCTTGGTTTAACCTACCATCACAACTAAAAACTGTCCCTCTCTTATTTCCTTAAAAACTAAACAGTCCTTCCTAAAGTCCTCTCTTTTCTTTCTCCTTCCAAACTGCCAACTTATATTCTTCCTTTATCTAACAGTCGAATTGTGTACCTGTTTGTTTTGTCTGTTTTTTGATTTTGTCCAATATTTTGTATGGTTCATTTTATTTTTTCCACTGTATCTTGTTCCTTGTATGATATGATTTAAATGTTTTGGATGTAATTTTGAGAGGTCCACCTGCGTAAACTTAGCAGTGATCTCGTTCACCACTGGTACGAAGTCTCTTGAATCAGTTGATTTTTTACACGATACAGTTCTGTCAAGTATTATATTCCTTTATGCATAGCCAATAGTGTTTCTCTCATAATGATTGCTGATATAATCTACAGTTATTCATGAGTGGTTTTTTTTCTCAATCCCATTGTTTATTTTCACTTACTATAGTACTCATTATTTCTTCATTTGCATTGTTGTATCAATAAGACAATCTTGCGTCTCGAAAATGCGTATTTAATCGCGTTGTACACTGTTTGTAAATTTGTAAAGTACTTTAAATCTTAAACGAAAACCAATGAAATTGATATTTATTGTTGCACCTGCCAGTGGAGCATGGATGTTTTGGTATTTTCTCTTGTCCCAGTGCGACAAAATCCTGAGGTATAGTTCTGAAACAAATCATCTTAAAATCAGATTGGTTACAGTGATATCTTCTAACTAGCTATACCTGTTATCACATTTTCGAGGGGAGATGTGTACTACGCGTACTATTTTCTAGGCGTCATACTAATAGTACATGGTTCCTTTGGTTAATCAAAGGTCAGCTTCTTCGTCGAGTGGTTTCCATTTATATTTGGATTGTGGAATAGAAGAGAAGTTCGTTTTTCTGCCATGAGTATACGACTTCACCATCTTCCAATATCAACGGGTGTAGAAGAAAACTTAAGACTTTTCAAGGAGCTGTATGTTAAAGTATTTCTTGATAAATTATTAGGTCAGAGAGTGAGTTGTAAGATCCTTTCTTTATATATATATCTAGTTAGATATTCACTTTTGATACGCGTTACAAACTAAATTTTTCAAATTGGGTTGTCTTTGTAGGAGGTTCAAAACATTACTTTACTGTGCTATGCTGTAATGTTAAACTATGTATGGAACTTACCAATGAAGTGATGGGCCAACAAAACGAAGTAACTGTGTCGAAAAATAAAGGGGACATTCCATAAAACATTGCCCGCGGTGTTTCTATTATTATAATAATTCGTGTAAAATTACGGTCTTTTTTATTTAGTGTTGATGGGGTGTTCCATTTTGTTTCAAACTTAATATGTTATCTGTTCATAACTGACATTTAGGCGGCTGACAATTGTCGCTGGCGGGAAAAAAACTCTGTTGCATTTGACCTTGTAAGCGCAAACATGACATGTAGTCCAAAACCGGGAACACTGACGAAACCCTCATATGTAACATTTCGGGAGACACTAAAAATTGTCTAAATATATTTAGATAATATTTGCTCCAGATTCTGAATAAAACGGCCATATGATTTAATACATTTGCCTTGAATTCAAACTAGAACCCGATGGACAAAGTGCACATGAGGGTTGTAGCACTGGGGCCCACTTTTTACCATCTTGTTGTGTTGCATTTGACCTCTGGATTTATATATTATATATATATTTTAGATATATATATAATTTCAAAATTTAGACAGTGTACGAGCTGTATTAAATTTCAAAAATATTTACTCACAATAAAAAATCGTTAGAACTTTGTAAATCTCTGCTCACGATTTCCTATTCCGGACACAAATGGAAAATACGTCTGCAAAACAATCTTTAGCTTAGGTTTTTGCGCTTATTTTCTTTCTTATACAAACTCTGATTTTTTATTTATTATAAATCTTACCCGTATGTCCCCAAAAAATGGCCCGGTCCGAAACGCGAGTGCGATATATCCACAAACATGAAAGCATGTTTTAATTTTTTAGTTGGGAAAAGTGTTATTCCTTTGACCTTTATCATTACGTGGACAATTTCAGATAAATCGGTATTTTTCATTTTTAAGTTACAATATTCAAAGTGAGACGTTGGTTTATGACTAAAAAGAGTATAAATTCCGGAGTAAATGAATTCTTTATAACCGTGAATGTTATGACGTCTCGGGGACGCATAAGGTAAGAAATACCTTTCAAACACAAATAAGTGAGCATTGTGCACAAATGATCTCTTTCTCCTCTAGATTCTATTTTATACATATAAACAGTTTTAATGAAATTAATTGATTTGGGTCAAGAATTGGTATGTCAAAACAAAAAGACATAAATCAAATCACACAATACACACAATTTATATAACTAATACTTATTTTACTCAAGGAGATGTCCACTAATGTCCACAAGAAGAAGAGCGGTGCAGTTTCACGATGATAGTCCTCACAGCGAAAGACTTCAAATGACAGCGCACACGATCATACAAAACTCCTCAGGTATTATATCCACGGGAATCTGCTTCAGTCCTGAAGGTCCAATCTTGTCCTGCAGTTTAAGACGACAAGGTTAAAATTAAGTCCCTCGACGATAATAAATCCACAGTATATCGTACAAGTAATCACAATGATTTCTATCTGTCCACAATGTGGGACTCCTATTTTGATTCCCAGACTTTCGGCTTCAAAGATGACAGTTAGAATAATTACAGCACTCTGCTTCACATGGAGGAATATATATCCTGGCACTAGTTAAGGGTTCTCAATTATTTAGATGAAGGGCCAAGAATGTGAAACATATTTGAATTTACCGACGTGAGGCCAAAACCACATGCATTTCTTAGGTTTCTCTTATATTTTTGAGCAAGTCACGGGCAGAAGTCAATGTTGGCGGCAGGATTGGCCCGCGGGCCGCCAATGAGAACCCTGCACTAGGTACTTGATGTCTGCGTCCTTATGCAGAGTGAAAAACTAGCTATCTTCTATCTACTTGTTTATACTAGTAGATGCTGGCAGAGAGTCCTACAGTGATAGTATGAACTTCCAGATAGATTCCCCTTTCTAACAATAATCATTACATCATTTCTTAGGCATAAAATAAACGTACATAGATGACCAATCGGAATTCATCCCCGAATCGCCGAATTACCCATCACTTCATTATATTAAACTATATGGGGGGAATTCCATGATCTTACAATGTTTGATCTGAAAACCTAAACAAGTTTCTAAGTTTAGCACTTGGGGAAGTCCCCACTTCCCCTATTGTGCAATTAAACAGGTGCAGCTTGCAAAACAAATAGGGGTATTAATAAGAAGCTAAAAAATTCAGGATTTTCACACAAAAACTCCAAATTTCAAAAAAGGTAAAAAAAATAAAAAAAATATTTTTGAAAAGTTTAATAAGGCAAAATGGAGGCCACTATACAGGACTATAATTGTGTAATCCAATTGTTGTGAAGCTCGATGAACAGTTATGTCCTCGAAAAGCAATCTTGGAACCCCTTCCCTTCGGTTGCAATAATGACGGGGATCAGTGTTCACGAGATTGAGCCTCAAGTTTCTCATTGCTTGATGGGAGAAGGAGACGGAGTTAAAAAGATACCTAAAGGGAGTGTTAGTATCCGAAGTGTTATGAAGGGTTGTGATTTTCATTCCAAAAAAATCGTTAAATATTTCACATCAGATTAAGCACATTTTTTATGCACCGCAACCAGTTAAAAATAGATTGGTCTCTAATTATCACCCGTTTTTAACCTCAGTTGTTTGGTGCACTACTGTACAAGCAATCAAGTGCACACTAGGGCACATTTGGGGCCATTCTTCGGTCACGTTTGTGACCTAAAACAGGTAAAATTTTACTTTCACCAATGCGATTTTGTCAACTAAGCGAATCTGTTATTACTTTTGATATCTTAATACACCTGAGTCCAAACTAACCACCGTGATCGAACTTTAATTGCCCCCGTGACAAAGATGCCCACTCTAGACAAAAAGACCAAGGTTAGTGAATGTGGGGAAAATTTATTTTAGTTTGGATCAGTTTAAAGTAATAACAATTGGTTAACGTTGTCAAAATAGCATTGGATTACAGCAAAAATTTACCTGATTTATGTCACAAACTTTGACCGAAGAATGGCCCATTTACATCTTATGTTCATCCTCTTCTTCTCTCCTGTTTTTCTTTTAACCAAGGCGGTAATACATCTTTGTCTGGTCAGCCTCTTACTTGAAGATCAGTGGTTGCATGATGACAAAACAACCGATGTGTTTTGATCGTAGACTAATATTAAATGAACTGTAATTTTGTAACAAGAAAAAGAATTCTAGTAATTTACTTCATCTGTAATCTAAAATGCATTTAGCTGAAGGTCGAATGCGGAAGTACAAATACTATTATATTATTTAAATTGATTTGCGTATTCAGAAAAAACGATGATTATTCATGTTTGCTGAAATTTAAATTTTGTTACTTTTCCAATTTTCTTTCAATTAGAAATGTGTAAACTGTATTTGACTATGTTAAAAAGAAGAAAAATGAAAGTTACAACCCAACAAATTATTTTAAAAGACTATGGCGATGTTAATTGACCAGACGGGGATACAAAAAGACCTTTACTTAGACTTTTGGAGATGAAAGCGTACGAGGCAATGTAAGACGTTGATGGAGTCAGTGAGAAAGATTTGAGGCACGGATGGACGTGGAGAGAAAAAGGCAGAAAAGGGGAGCGAAACTAAAGGAAGTAAGGATCTGTAGGGGGTGTAAATACGCAGGGGAGAAAAAAACAAAGACAAAGAACCCAACAGACAAATAGAGAAAAACATCAAAGAAAGAAATTTCAAGAAATAAATGACAAAATGCCCCACCCCCCCATAAAAATAAAGGTATATCGAAAAGATGTTTCGTTGATACGGGGTTGCGGAATGAGTGCATCCCTACAGTCCTGGCCAATCGTAACACAAATTCATGAATTTGACGAGTGGGCTAGAATAAATGTCATCCTCGCACGTTATAGAATAAAATAAATAAACCACTTTGCTGCGTACCTTGTTTTATGATGGATATGTATATACATACAGCGTATCCAAATAGTTCCCAATACAACACAACTTTTTGCCAGCTGCCATTTAAATTAAAACAAAAAAAAAAACATGTAAACTATTTGTATTTTTGTAAGGTATAAGACGGGTCTATAGCTAATATTCTGAAACTTCATAACGATAGAGGCAATAGTTTTAAGATATGACCCCAGCAATCTTGAGAAACCCGCACGACCCTTGTCCCAAAATCAAGAGCTGGGTACACAACAGGGTGACACGAGGAACGGAAATTAATGAAATTGTGATTGCAAATCAAACATTAATTGCGAAGTTTCTTGCAAAAACAACTTCTACTAGATTGAATAACTGCATTTACATACAGTAGTTATAAAATAATGATAATTTTAAAACATTAATTTATTTGGTGGACAAAATCATTCCAAGACGAAACACGAAAAACCAAATTAAGGTAAGTAATTTTATATGCATCTATTTTGGCGTTATGCGGCAGTTCCATGGCCAAATAACGATCCTTTACATTGCCCTGGTTTAAAACCGTTTTGGAATTCGAGAGATTTGTAGTTAAGGGCAATCATAATCCAAATTAAGTTAAAATCCTATTTCAATTCAAATCTTACAAAAGTTTAATGATTCAAGATTTCAAGATATTTATTTTCCATAATCATTTATTAAATACAAACGCAATAAACCAAAATTGATATGGAGGAGGTGGTGACCAGGGGTTCGTTCGCGAAAGCAGTCGTAAGAATAACTTTAGCACTAGTGGCGACGTCGTAAGTAATACTAGATTTTTTTCGCGTTCGTCGAAACTTGGACGTACGGACGTGTGTCTTATGACTAAGCCAGATTACGATTTAAACTACGGGGTCACGAGTACAAGTAACACACTCGTAGTGTATGGGAAGTGGACGGATCGGTCCGCTGTTCGCATTTCACCCATCTTGTTAGCAATCTATCATCCCCCCGGTAAACAGCATTGATTATTCCAGAAAATAAGAAGACGCAGCCCTGAACGAAAAATAAGATATTATAGCAATTCCCTTGTATATAGTTTCAGACACGGCGGGTCGGATGAATTGTACACTGCAAAAAACAGTGATTAGAAATTTAACACCTTCTAAACAGTATTTTGACCAAGTTCTAAATATATTGAAATATCTGTTAATATCTACACATGTTTAAATCTCAAAACATGTTTATGCTTGTATATTAGGTGTTTGAGGCATTGATTGATGCCAAGTGTTTAGAAATTTGACATGTTTAATACATAAACACTAATTTGCACATGTATTCCTAAGCACTGTTTTGCAGCGTTGAGTCCCTTGGGGGGGCCCATTTTAGAGGGCTTATAAAAATAAAATAAGAACAAAAAATTATTTCTAGAAGACTGCGCTTAGGTTATCGGCCAAAGTGACTAGTAGCAGCTAAAGTAAAACATCTCTCTTTCCATAATAGTCATTTATTGACATTAGGTCAGGTGGCTGATAATCCTTGTAATTGTGCAATTGAAGCAAATCGGTGCATAGTATAAATTAACAAAACGATTAAACATGTAAAGTTAATAATCCTAATCTTCTGTAATGTAAGCATGCCATGTAATATTGACATCCCATGTCCATCAAAAATGGCCTTCATCATCACTTTACCACACAGATCCATGTCACGCCACAAAAAAAAGAAATAAAGAAAAAGGGAAACAAAAGAAAGAAAAGAAGAAAGAACGAAGCCCATACAAATATGAATCACCTCTACCTATTTCATTTAAAAGGCTGACTCTGAAATTTTATTTTAAAAAAAGTAAAAAAACACCTCATTTTTTTTTAACAAATCGTATTTTTTGCATACATAATGCTTATCCACCTACTAATCGGCTGTGTGAAATAGCTCTAACTTGTATAATTCCGGCTCCAAAATTTGTCTTATACAGTAGGCCTATCCACAAAAAATAGCCATTTTAATTTCATTATATAAAATTTTACTACATCAAAACGAAAATTCCATTTCAATTGCAATATCGGTGGACTTAAAGTATTTTAGTTGATATGTTTAGTTTTAGATGACTAAATAAACACACACAAAAGCCTCTTATTTCGAAATCTCTGCGTCAGCATTGAAATGTACAAACTTTTTCTCACTTATTAGCTAATTCCAGTGTAACAAAATCAGTGTAGTCTTTTTCACTAGTTATTGTATCTTCAATTGCTTATAAAGACCTTTCTCCTGTTGGCTGCAGACATGTTAACCCGTAACCTTGCCGATAGATATCATCCATATCTTTTGTTTTCATTTATTGAATATAGGCCTATAAATAAAATATCTTTTGTCTTTTCCAACCACAAGAATAGACTGCTATTTCTAAAATTTAGCCGTCCTCTTGGTTTTGAAGCCATTTTCTTTGCTTCTTTCTGTGCCAGGTGTAGGCCTATCTAAAATATATATCGAAAGCTACACCGGTAAGATAACAAGATAGGCCATCTATATATAATTTCATTGTTATAATAGTATACTTCAATAGAATTTACACAGTTCTCATACCAGCACTAATTCTAAAATATACGCGAGGGGTAGTCCTAGTACTTATCAAGTTTGCATCAACTTAGGTATAGCTTCACCCCAAAACACATGTATGCTTTAAAATCCGTTAATTCATCGATTTACTAGAACGGAATTCAACACAACTCGTACATAATTGCAACCCACGATTGCACCCAAATAGAAGACACGTATATGATCCTAATCAAGCGAAAAGTTGGGTGTTCCGACGACTGTCTAACGTCCACTGTTCGCGAACGCACGTAAGTCACACCTTGTAGAAATCGTAACAAGCGCTCTGCATAAGTTTTACGTAATACTTACGATCAGTTTCGCGGACGACCCCCTGAGGGCCAATAAGAACCAGAAAAGGTCACCGACTAACTTACAGGTTACTACATACAAATTAAAGAAACAGTACCCCAACCAACACAACCGACCAAGACACAAGACAATAAAAAGAATATATCCGCGGCTCCAAAAAGTAGCTATAGGCGGATAAAAGAATTAACTTCATTGACTTCTAAATATGAGTTACAGATATTGACTGCTTCAGGTCTCTTTTAACGAGTTCCAAGAATAGGACCAGATGTTCTAAACTGTTTGATCAGAAAATGGCTTTTTGGTCTTTGCCAAGTACATAATTAAGTATTAGATATCGGTGTGCTAGTCGTGAATTTCATGATGTTTCGTAAAATAGTCATGGACGATATGTGGTAACATATTTTTATGATGCCTATACATGAATACTCCAAGTTTCTAGTTGATAAGTATCATACACATTTAAAACATTGTACCTATAATAAGGATTTGAGTGACTCCCGTAATGGCTATTTGATATTGATCGCACCGGCCATTTCTGAAGTTTATAGATCTCTCTAAATAAATAGCCTTTCAAGTATTCCCCATGCTAGGATACTGTAGTTTATATTAGTCGATAGAGTACAATATGTGTGGTAAAGTATGCTCTCCGGAATAGTGTGTTTTAACTTATTTAACAAATGCCACAATTTCTTGAGATTGTTTTATGAAATCCATCGATATGAAATTTCCAGGTTAAGTTTTCATCTATGACGACGCCCAAAAACTTAGTCTTATTAACTTTTTCAGGATTGCACCATCGCTCAATATCATTGGGTGTTTTATCTGCCTATTTACTCGTTACAATATCTACTCTCCTGTAAATTCCTTAGACTTCTTTTTAAGTCTAACGAACTGGAATTAGTGACAAAAACCTTTTTTGGACTAAAAAATTTAATCTGTGAAAGAGCTTATTAAAAATAAGTCCTTTTGATTTGAAATAACCTGTAAATGAGTTAAAAACTGTTTATAAAATCATTTCAGATTTATATTTGGAATCTAAAGATTGTTTTTAAATCCCAAAAGGTTTTGTCACGAATTCCAGTCCCCTTACACTTAAAAATAAATCTATAAACGATATTGTTTATCGTTTTCCACGTTTGTCGCATTTATTTTTAGCATCGTGAATTTCCTAAAAAATAAAATCCGCGTGTTGGATTTTCTAATTAAATGTATGTAATTTATTCCTGTAGGTCTTAAATGTTTGCAATCGTTCGTTCCTGCAATTGGATTCGTCCATCGTACTGTTAATGCAATTGACTGGTCACTAACTAAATAGCTTACAATCCTAAGGATGACCTTTTTAATAGATGAAATTTAGACTGTTAGACTGAAAAAGTAACATTATTATCCAACCTTTTTCTTCGAATCACTTATACTTAACTTGCATCCATATGTCAGTGGGATCGGACGGAAATGATTGATTATTGGATTTACCATAGCACCAAAGGCAATACTCATACCGTTACAAAATCACTGCAAAATACTTCTTCTCAAATGCCCATGATATTTTATTGTTGAAAATAACAGATTTTAATGAGACTTACAACTTTATGGATATACAACAATGGTCATATGCCACTTTTCCGATAGCTTTCACACTATTGTCAAGGCATTTCGTTAATAAAAAGCCATATGACAGGTAGAGCTGTTCTGATTTCAACTCGAAATAATGCGTAATAAAAATTCATATTACTAAAAAATTGTATTTAGCCAATTTGTTATTTTCAATTCGTATACTTCGTCTTTTTTTTTGACGCGAATCCGACACTCGATCAAAACATAAGGCTGTTTTAATAAAGGAAGTCACTCACTTGTTTTTCTGCTATACGATTACGTGCGTGTTACATTTCTTTTGTATTTTAAATTGATTTCACTATGCGATCGTTAATAACATTAACTGAAATAACGTGTGCAATTTTACATACTTTAGAAAGTGTCAAAATTATTGTGGTTGACAGAATAAGCGCGTTTTAAAGGTGCATTTCGTGATTTCGGCACCTTCTGTTTTATCCATTGATCACTAGATATCCTTGAGAGAAGCTTATTCTCAAAATTTGAGCTGATCCCGAACTTGCGGTTTTGTGTTATGAGCAATTGCTCCTTTCCCACGGTCCCATAGGCTACTGTGCTGTAATTTCTGTCCGTTTACGGACAGAAAATACAAAATTTCGAATTTCTTACAGATGCGACCGAATTTGCACGTAAGATTGGGCACACATGGATTACTAAGGCTAACGGTTCAGATGATATAAAATTCTCAGCATTTTTTAGGTAAGTCGGGGGGACGAGGCTGTGGATCACAAAATGCCGCTTTAAGCAATTACTTTGTATAATTTCATATAGACTTCTCATACTACTATTTTAGTTGCATTTTTTTATGAGGCTTTAACCCAGGTTGGTGTGATAAAGCTGAGTTTAGTCTATTTTACCAAGTATCCTATTGAGACGGATCAGGTCAAACAAACAAATGACACATCACCAGTGCACGAGCAGTCTGGTTATGCTACAGTCACACGGTCATATACGGATCTTGCGGACGATGCGGATTTTTGTCCGTAAAAAATCCGCAGAATCCGTATCTATCCGTAATGGATCCGTAATTAATCCGCAGAATCCGCAGCATCCGCCAGGATCCGCAGAAATATTTTGAAAATCTCAAAATATTTTTAAAATTTCCCGCGGATAAAAAATCCGTAAAAAATCCGCAATGCACCCGTAATTATCCGTAATATACTCTCCGTAAACTATCCGTATTTCTTCCGCAGTCAACAACTACGGATCAATTTTGGAGGAGAGATGCGGACACCTATGAATGCATTTACGGTCCCTACGGTCCCTTACGGATGAGTGAAAAATAGAGCAGAACTTGTCCTCTTGGCATCCAAAATGCGACTGAAATGGCGTCGCGTCCGCTGCTGATGAAAATCGGAGAATGCGGACGCGAAAGTAAACCACATCTTTCCGAAGTCTCTGTATCTCTCCGTAAGTCTCTGCAAGTCTCCGTAAGTCATACGAAAGTCATCCGTAACTATCCGCAGGATCCGTAAAAAATAGACGCCACCTGCCGCAATTGTTTTTCATTTAGGCGTAATAAATGTCCGTATTTATCCGTAATTCATCCGCAATTATTTCATGGCTAATTTAACTTTTCTGCGCAGTTTTTAAGTGATTTTCTGCGGATAAAAATATAAAAAATCCGCAGCATACGTATTTGACCGTGTGACTGTAGCATTACAGTGTATTAAAGCAATTTAATCATAATGCGAGAAATGTTCATTAATTGAAAGGTCAGAGTTTAAAACAAATGAACCCCAGATTCCGCACTAATGTACATATAGATGGCATCACCTACTTTTTCAAGTGTGAAATTATGTATTTTGTCTAGAACTGTAATCGCGTGAGTTATTCAATTCATCTGATATGTTCCGCATACTGGTTTGGGAGGGACAGTCAACTCCAAACTTCATTGGCAAAACAAAGAGCCTTTTAATTGGGGGGCACTGTTTCTCATATTAAAAGTTTGGTAATAAATATTTTTATTGAAAGATTCTTACAGTGTGAGTTATTTATGATTCTAGGGTGTATTCGCCCCACTACTATATGTCGTTTCACTTCCGAACGGATCAACATGAACTTAGTCCGCAAGTAACCCTTACAAACTGTGTCCTTAGCCTGAAGGAAAGGTATTTAAGGATTTTGTTACAAAGTTTTTCACATCAGGTGCATTTTTCATATAACACCTTTTTGGGTGATGCATCAAAATTACAGTACTGTTTTAAATGTCAATCAGTTCACTAACATCGGTAATGGCACCCCTAGCATTAAACAATGCGTGTCAAGACGTCGCGTCATACTGTCCACGAGTTGTTTATGATGTCATGGGCAGGGCGTCCCACTCAATGTGCCAGCGGCTGATCTACTAACTCCTTGTAGTGTTTTAGTAAGGATTTCCCCTGTAATTGATGGCTCGGCCTAAGGCAGTCCCAGTCATGCCGATAGGGGTTCAAATCAGGGAAGGCAACAGGCCATGGATCTGCTTGCTCCACCCCCTCTGCTCAGAATTGTCCTCCTACAATCGGCCCTGTGTGGCGTAACATTGTCGTCTCTCTTGCAGCCGAATATACAGTCTCTCTGATCTCTCAACACGTAATCGACGAACTCTTTGTCTTCATCTTGATGGTCAAGTATGCAAAGTCGGCTCTCACGCAAATACATACAACATTTCGCCTGTGTCTAGCTGTAATTTTCCTTTTCCTGTGTGCTCCCAAGCCCAGCGAAGTCGATCAACGCTGTGGTGAACGGTTGGGGTGAACATTTGTCATCGTCATGCTCCTGTAAACCTGTTGAAGCAATCTCCGATCTGACATTTTGGACAGAGAACCGTTGATTCCACAGTGTCTCTTCTTGCTCCACAAACGACGAAGACGCTCGTTGGCATTTCCGGCTTCTACGGCCATGACGGCACAGATTAATTATAGCAGTCGGCGATCATCTCGTCTGGTAGTCAATCGTGGTCGTCCTGAACATTTTCGTGGCCTTAAATGACCCACCTCTCAATGATGTCTGAGGAGTTTACAGACCGTACTCTGCGATATTCCGATGAAATCAGCGACTCTGGAAAAATGGGCTCCCTGCACAACGCTCGGAGCCGGAAAGGAACAAAAAACAGGCGTCTGACATTTTATAAGCTCACACAAAGGCATTGGTTACCGTAATTCAAAAATATACATGGATTCACTTCACCTGGGTGTGGGGACTCATTATGTATCATTCACCTACTCTAATATATTACTGAGGCGTTAAGTAAGAATACGTTTTGTAAGATTGGTTCTGAAAAAATATTCCAAGCTTTATGAGCACAGTGGTATAAATTTAGAACGATGCCCATCACAGTAGCCTATTAACCCTCGCCGTACCAAGCCTTTTTTGTAACCACGGTTTACAAACCACCCACCCACCCCCCCGACAAAAAATAAAAAAAATTTTTTATAAAGTACCCGAGCTTATGGTTTTGATACCAGGGCAGTGGATAGCTATGGGCTTCCTCTTTCCATTGATACCAAAATAATTCACACCAACATACCTAGTATGGCATCACAATGACGTCATCAATCCGCGAGTCGGCAAAAATTGCATTTTCCACAGAAAATAGGCGAAAATCCAATTTTGCGCTAAAAAAACTAGGACTATCGGATTTTCATGCGGTTTTTCATCTCTGAATGATGGCAATTGGCTAGTTTTTACATAAACAAAGTTTTAGAGCCATACGGTGCATAATATTTTCAAAAATCCACATAAAATATCCTTGGGTGGCAACCACCCCCCCCCCCCTCGAGAATTTTTTATAAAGTACCCGATGGCTTATGATTTTGATACCAGTGGATAGCTATGGCCCTCCTCTTTCCATTGAGTTCAAAATAAGTACCAACATACCTAGTATGGCATCACAATTACGTCTCAAGTCCGCGAGTCGGCAAAAATTGCATTTTCCACAGAAAATAGGCGAAAATCCAATTTTGCGCTAAAAAACGTTAGGAATATCGGATTTTCATTCATGCGGTTTTTCAGCTCTGAATGATGGCAATTGGCTAGTTTTTACATAAACAAAGTTTTTAGAGCATACCGTGCATAATAATTTTCAAAAATCCACCATAAAATTCCTTGGGTGTCACCACCCCCCCCCCCCCTTACCCTTCAACTTGACGGCATACCCTAACCCCGGTGAAGGTGCTACCTTCACATTTTGTCGCTTAAATGCACCGGAAAGGATGATAGAACAATTAATCCCTAGAGCTTTATTTTTACGATTTTTTTTAGCGTTTTAGCGCACCGGAGCGAAGTTCGTAGGGGCCTGGTAACCACCCCCCCCCTTGGTAAGACCGAGGGTTTATATGGTTATTGTGCGTTGTATCTACACTCATTTGAATGATCAAACAAATATTTTTTTTTTTACATTTGCATATGAAAATGTAAATAGGTGAGTATTTCAAATAGACAGGAATGGCCTCCAAGATATAAAACTGGTTGGCTACAGACGCCTTCAAGAACAAACGAATTCAAAACAAGTCTTGTGAAGGTTTACAAGATATATTAGAACGATTGGGAAAATGATATAAATTGATAGGGGACAATGCACAATATGTCGTTACTTGCATATTCAAGTTTTCATCAAACCAACGAGTACATTGATTCAGGATAGGATAGGATTTTGATACCTCAACGTAAGTAGATATTAACATTTGGTTTTCTTACGTTGAGATTAATTTTACCTTACAATTCTTATGTATTCACCTTAAGAAGCGTTTCAGACTTTGGAAGAATCAGTCTTCTAGAGCAACTCAAGATTAATTCTAACTTTGGTGAAATAGATCGTTTCGCAAACTAATGAGATGGACAATTCATAGCAAGTCTCATTGGAAAAAAAGTTTTGGCTTTATTATGTATTATGGAAAATGGATCTTTTATTTCTAGCAAAATTTAATGCATTAAATTACGTAAGGCCGAAAACCAATTCTTTCGAATATAGTGATTTATAGGGGCATACAAACAAAAGTCACCAAACTACTGGAAAGAAAAGGTCAACTCTTTCGGCCAAACCCTAATATGGACATGGTTGATTTTAAGTAATTTAAAGGATATTAAAATACTAAAGGTTTTATTTGGATATGAGCCTGTGTGACCCCATATCCAATCTTGTTCGTCCACCAGTGAGCGTTAAGTTCCTTTTTTGAATGCTTATACTGGTTTGGCATTTACATCGTTGCTGGGTAGTGCAAGTACTTTCTACAATATGTGTTTCCTAAGTATCAGCTTGTATAGCTTCAGATGCTGACTTTTTGTACCGATATCTACCGCTGCTTGAAAGAAGGGAGTATAGGTCTAAAGCCTAGAGTCTTGCATTATAGGGTGGATTTCTCAAAAATTGGTAGCTTATTATTGGCCCATCTTTGAACTTTTTCCAATATGTGCTTGTCCTTTTCCAACCACGGGTTCAGACCTGGACACAATATCCCAGGTGTGGCCTTGTGTATGTTTTGTAGAGGATTGAGAAGCTACTTGCTATGATGCTTTTGTAAAACTATTTAAAGGAACACAGTATGCTTACTGCAGGTGGCAAGGAGACAAAGAAGTGTGTTCTCTAAATTTTCTACTGGTACAAATCTTAGTGCGTTCCCTATACCCCCGTTTCAATTATTTCCCTATACCCCCGTTTCAATTATGGCTGAAAATGCATAATGCACGTAGGCAACAGTAGACTTGCGCAAACTCCGCTTAGTACATTACTTTCTTTGTCGAAATAAATAGGTATTGGGCAAAGAATGTTCTTGCATTTCATTCATTGAGGTTTATTACATCATTAGCTAATATCAGCATTTGGATACGTGGGATATTTTGACATTTGCTGTGATGTCAAATTCAGTCCATGATCGCCTCTGACTCCATGATCATGATCAAAATGATCAAATATGTGATAGCTATCACCAGGACCCAGCTTCTTTAGAGTTGTACGCTTATCATATCCATACGGCATTGCGATATTTTATGCGACTGGGAGCTTGAACATTTAAAGTCGAGCTGGGTGTTTTGGGGGAGGGCGGGCTGGTGAAGTAGTCCATCGACTCACATTTTATCCAATGCGGCCCAGGCTCGATTCCATGCGGAGCCAGTGTCGTATATGAATTTGGTTGCAATCATATCCTCACAGGTTTTCTCCGAGAACTCCCTCCTGCATCTAAAATCGGACTTATTTCCATAAATCTTACCTTGTCCTTCTGGATTTACTCGTTGTGTTGTAGCAGCCTTAGGCCCTGCACTGCGGCGCTCTGAGCACTTCAGTGTACCAATTGGCTAAACATCGCTGATTTCTGTCAAAATTTGGTAATTTGGGCAAATTTGGCAAACTGGGGGAAAGACAAAAATAGGGGAAATTGCCTCCCCTTGCTCCCTCTGGCGTAGCCACTGCTCTGTCACTCACTTTCTCACTAGGCCAGTTCCTTGCTTTCTTTTTCTTTTTCTCTATCCCCCCTCCTCTCTCTCATCAGGCCTCGTCACGAACGTCCAGTTGAATACGATGTAGATTCGACATACGTCACTACAAACGTCAAAATATCTCATGTATCAAAGGGCTGATTTATAAATTTCGATCAAGAATCTCTCAGCTTTGTTTGATTTTGTTTGTATTTTCCACACTCTTCATCATCTTTGGCTGCAGATGAGATCAACTTAATTCGAATTCAGTGATTTTCTGGAGCGCCAATTCTCAACCCTGGCCTCAGCAGCAAAATGAATGGCTTAACAATTATGTAAATACAAACATATACGTGCAAGGTACGCATTGATAAACAAACGTTACTCAGTTGTTACTTCTTGCGCATAGCCAGCTGCAGTAGAGAGTAAGATACACCGGTACTTATAACTCTCTCCTCGCTCTCGTGGCAAGTCCAAGATGAACTCGATGTAAATTCCATAAAGAAAAATCCATGCGCGTATACTCGATACTGAATAGTTTAGATTCAATGATTTGATTTTTTGTAGACACTGTAATTCTTTCCATCATCTCTAGTTAGAACCGGGTTGAACTTGATTACTGTTCAGTGATTCTGCCGTGCGCCAATTCTCAACGCTGGCTTCAGCAAGAAAATGAATTGCGTAAAATTTAGGTAGATACAAACAAATAAGTGTAAGGTACGCATTGAAAAGCAAAACGACACTCACAGTGGCTACTTTTTGCGCAATGTCAACTGCAGTGGAATACACCGGTATAGCTGCTAAACAGACAACTAACGTGGAATATACACTAATAGCTATGAACTTAGACTCGTTGTAGTTATCGGGTACTTTGCGGGCTTTGAATGCAAAGAAGCAACACGCCAGGATTAAGGTGATGTTGTAAGCAGTAGAAGCATAGAATCCTAGCCCGAATTGGCAGTATAGTGTTAAGAATGGTTTCCTGGGAACAGGAAAAATCAGACGTGGTGTGGAGGGTGTAACCAAAGCAGACAATGTCGATATTATGACCTGTGAATAAATAAAAAGGATATATACATTAAAATATTTTCTTTGTATGAATGCAAGAAGGACTTAGTGCGATAGCTGTCATGTGATACATCTGTGTGCTGCCATGTATTTGGATAACTTTATTTATCTTTCTTTCGTTATTAGACCAAAGACTACTGTCTGTTCAATTAACTTAGATGTCTGGTTTTTATTAATTATTTTAAAAAAATACGCACGTTCGAAATAAATCACGAAAAGAAAGTTGTTGGGTATCTTTGGACCTAAGACGTTTTTTACATGACAAAATGAATGGGACATTTTAAACCTTCAAATCTATTGAAATCTGGGTATATCACCCTCGTTTTGGAAATGAGCGAATAAAGGTTTGGTACCATTAGTAATTACGTTTTATGGAAGGTTCCATTGATCTCTCTTGTAGGTAGTTAAAGTTGTCGTCGCGATTCTAGATCAATATTGCCCACCACTGGTATGAAATGATAATGCCAACTTTGTAACAGGATCAATTCGAACAGCCGTTGTTGTTATTGAACTGAATGTTTGCAATACAAACGAGATTGATATCCAAGGTGTCACACGCAATTAACTGAATGGACTGGCATTACAGGAGAGCTGTTGTATGATTCTATTGTTCGTACCAATTTGAATTAAAACTGAACAGGATTCTATTAGAAAAGATATCGGTATTTAAACGATGATTTAATAGGTCATGGATAATGCACGCGCAAACACATGAAACCAAAGCAAGGTCCTCGAATGCGATTTACTTGTTCTTAACTTAACATGCTTTTGTGACGCCCCCCAAATTTGTGAATGGGTCTGCCGTCAACGTCAGAGTCAAAGTCAATATTCACTGGACCCAGTTTGGTGTCGTTTGCCAATAACAATCAGTTGTTTGTAAATTCAATAAAAAACCAAAGAAGAAAATGTTTTCAAGTTGGAACCCACATGATTTTGGTGGTCCAATGATGAGTAACAACTTTTCTTTCGTGATTGTTTTCGAAAGCGTATATTTTTGGAAATAACTAATTAGAACCGGACATCTAAGTTAATTGAACAGACAGTAATAGTATGTATAATGGGAATTTCTGACAAATGCCAGCTATTGCACTTATGACCTTAATTCATGCATTCACAGGACGATTTATCAAGGCCGTTTGCTATGCATGCCCAGGATTCGTAAGCTCTTGAATGCCACCTGGCGATTGGTAACAAAGGAACGTAAGTGATTTTAAGCCAACCAGGACTATGACAACCATGGTGGTAGTGCTAAAGTGGGCTTGAGCTTTAGTTATTTAGAAGCTGCATTTCAACTGGTTATTGAAATTAATATATGATGTAATTAACCAATCAAAAATGCTGTGTGAAAGATTACTGTACTCGGGGGTTAAAAGGGGAAACCATTGCAATAAAATACAACATGTCCGTTCAAGTAATAATTAGTAGAATGACTATAGATTATATGAACATACTGTCAGTGTTTTTAAGGCTGAGCAGAGATTATTGATTATTGAAAATATTAACAATTTATAGCAAATATGCAGTTAACGCACACTGCACATTATGTAACTTTATGAAAAACGCAATACACCGTGCACTTTACATTGAGTAGTGTTTTAGCAATAGTATGCAATCTATTTTCAGCTATGTTTTGTTTTGGAATTGGTTTCTGCTCACACTGAAATGGCAACATGTGCAACTTTTACAAAACACCATATTCTCTCTCAGTAAGTAAAGTATTAACAATAAAACCAACTCCATGGCATAAAACACTGAATTTAAATCTGGTGTTCTCAGGGAAAAGTAATCTATTTATATTATCTTAGCATTTCCACCACACCGACTTGACAATAATAAATGTGTGGAACACATTACTTTAAGGTACAACGAGAAATTTCAAGGCATCCATATACCGTAATATGTCATATGCAGGGGTATATAGTTATTCAGAAGATTCTTTACCTCGTATTTGCTACAGAACTGTCTTAAAAGTTAAAACAAACTGTAATTTTGATTTGCTTATATTTCAATATAAAACCATATGCTCAATTTTGTAATTGCTCAATTTGATATTTCACAAGTCCTGTACCAGTGAATTCTCAGCTTAATCCTTTCAGATGGGGATATTGTGACAGGAAGCTCTACATCAGTGCGAAAACCAGGGCTTTCCTTGAAGGGACACCTGGTGTGTGAAATCTCTCGTTGCAACTTTAGTGAAAACATTGTTATTGAAAACAACTATTAGATTATAGGGGTGGTTCAAGACATTGACTGCACAATACTTGAATAGCCCGCACATCGATAGGAATCCCTACTGTCATAATTCTAAGTCACACTAACAGAAATGAGAGTTTAGATGAAGTGAAATATGTAATATTAAGGCTATTGTTGTGTTATAATGATTGTCACTATTGTAATTACATTTGGGACATTCCAAATTATTTAACCAATCATTTTTATTGAACCAATCATTTCTGATTTATCAATATAAAATAAATTTTCTTGTTAGATATTATTTAAAAATAATCGTTTGTACACATGCTTATGTGTTTGTATCTAAAATGTATTTCTGACCTTGGCATTAACGTGAAACCATCAACACCTATTTTATCTAATCGCTTCCATCCAAAAGTTCAGCGCTAAATCTATTACTTTATTATAGTCAAATTACTCGTGTACCTACTAAAACGCGACATGCCGTATTCAATTCATCCTTCGCTCTCAACAAGCTGTTACACAAATAGCTCATTGTTAAATTAGGAACACAGCTCTGTTAAATCGAGCCGTGGAAATATTACCATAGCATGAAGCTAGTGCTTTTCCTAAAACATGTGTTCATAAATTCAAACCCTTCCAATCATATTCTGCAACTATATTTGTAATATTATGTTAGATTGTATAGATGGATTTTTTAAAGAGTTATTCTTGACCTTAACTGTCTACAATTTTGTCCCCTAAATGCTGGAAAATCCAGACGCGGCAAAGAACCCAAATTGATCCTTGGTTCATATAAGTTAAATTTATGTATGTTAAATATTATTGAAGTTTATATGCATTCAAAAACATATTTGTCTGTTAATAATTATTTCAATAATAACATTAAAACGGTTGAACACGAACATGGATTGATGTTGGTTATCATTACTTCATCAATACATTTAGTAATAAAAAGGAATATAAAGCAATTATAAAAAATTTTGATACTGTTCATTACTTTATAGGAAATAAAATTTGCACATTTTGGCTACCTCCATTTTCAGTAGTTGACCTATGCGTTATATCAAGCCCAGAAATCGTCACTGGGTATTTGATGAGCATTTTACCTTTGAAATCAAAAGAGCCTATGTGAAAATGGACACCATTTTCACAACATCCTATGTGCAAATTTACTTTTCTCATCAGAACGGTCTACAATAAAAAAAAAACTCTAAGGATAGTAAACATTTTAATATGATTTTTGGTGAGCAAATATATTATAAGGTAATTGCCTCAGTTGAATTAATTTGAAATCATAGTGAACATAATACGGCATTCTGATGCCAGAAAAATTGCACACAGGAGGTTTTGATTATTGTTAGTAAAATGATTATTAATTTCCAATGAAATCATATACCGTTTTGTACCACAAAATGGCAAAACTCTTATTTTTGGTTATTTTTTTCGTTAAGTCAAATGCGGGTTTATGAACACTTTGTTATTTGTTTGAAGTACTAAGTCTATATGTTCTTCTAGAACTGAAAAACACATTCTATATATTGTAATTATGAATTCTCCTCTTAGAAACCAAAATCAGTAATAAACACTTTGGCAAAAAAGGACGGAATTTATATACTAAAAACATGACGAACGACCGATAAAACGTATACCATGTTTAGAGCATTTTTCAAGCCCTACTGTAAAGTGTTACAACAATGCGTTACAAGGACACTGCGAAATGTAATGTTACCCACATTGCATCAAAATTAACAACAAGCAATGATGAGTGAACAAACTTTTGCCTTATAATTACCTGCAACGTAACAACTCCAGTCGTGATTATCAGCTGATGCTTCGGATTAACAAACCGTGGACGCTGAGCTGATCTCTGCGCGCTACTAAAAATCCTCCAGATTCGATTTACTTTAAGCAGAATAGGGGAAAACGTAACGCAGAAACAGATAGATAAAAGGAGTTCCGACACGATGCAGGCAGTTGTAGTGGGGCGAAATATTGTCCAGATGGCTGCTACGCAAGAAAGGGCGAGACCTATGATGTTAACGCAGCTGAGTTCTATGCTACTTGCTTTGACCAGAGGGTGCCGTCGCTGGAGCCATAATTCAAGTCCAGCAAAGGCTGTAAGCATCAATCCAAGTCCAGAAAATGTAACTGTTAATAGAAATACTGGGTGATTCGAATGCAAAAACACAGGATCAATAGGTAGGCAGTTAGCGAAGTTAACATCAGGCCAATGAGTGATTGGACATTCTCTGCATTCACTGTTATTAACCACTATTGCGAAATCCACACACTTTTGACATCCCCAACAACATTTCTTTTCCAGAGGAATTATTATGTGTCCTATGCTACACTCTTCAACACAAAGTGAAGTAGCACTTTCTCCATTTGGTAACCCCCACTGAATGTCATCTTCCTTGAGGAAGAGACTGTGAGTTACATTTTCAGGATCCCAAAAGCCAACATCGGTCATGGCATATTTCCCGCCAATCATTTGCCAATTTCTCAACACATATTTTCCGAACGGGTCGCCGTTTTCGTCAAATCTAAATTTCCCACCTGAAGTCATGAAAGACACGTTAAGCAGATAACGCTGAAAGACTTGACCAAGAGCTTCCTCGCAGAAGTGTTCGTCTCGACAGTGATACTTTACACTGGAATCTAGTGCATTACCTAACGCTAAGACCCCGTTGATAACTTGTGTTTCCAGATGAGGTTCTGGTATTGGACAGGAAGTCCAGTCTGTGCAATTGTTTGAGATATATATCTCCTTGATTTTGTTTTTGTACCACTGGCTTGCTTGTTCTTGCATTTCAGGCAAGCGGCGATAGTAGTCGTGAAAACCTTGGGTAGATTGAGCATGCAGTCGGATGAATATTCCACCATGTAGCAGTTTGAGGTAATCTTGTGTTATTTCATCAACGTCTGGTCCCCATCCATCACTTCCAATGAAAGTGAATTTTCTGTCTATGTTGTACTTTGTGATTGCTCTTAGCACGGCTTCTGCTGAACGCCATAGCGAAAACATGACAATGACCATTATTTTGTCATTTTCGTATAATCTTTCAGCAATATCTCGGACTTCCGTATCAGAAGGGCGATTTGAAACAGGCAAATTTGTAGCAATGCAGATGTCAAATTTTTCTGCCAATGTTTGAATTTGACGTGCTCCGTGTATGCCGTATGAATCAATGGAGAAGAAAAGTGCAATATATTTCCAGTTGAAATTAAGCAGAATATCTATGATAGCGTTAACTTGAAACTTATCTGGCGGAACAGTACGAAAGAAAAACGGAAATCGTTCGAAATCACTTAATTCATCACTTGTTGCGTAGTATGAAATGACGGGCACATCAGACACGGCGCCAACTTTGGCTGCTAGCAAACTCGTTGAACTTCTGCTTGTTCCAATAACAGCAGAGACACTACCTTGGTTTTCCCGCTCATGGTTTGGGCAGGCTTTCTTATAGTCCACGTTACCTGAACCACTTGTCAGAGTTATCATGGTCCATAAGGAAATCTCCTCATTGCTACAATCATTCCGTATCTCATAGCCAAGACTAACGTTTGGTAGAATATCTGTTTGATCATTTATCAAATTGATGGTGTATGTTAGACTTTCGACCATGCTGATTCTTTTTGTTCTATATGCTCCATCACACGGTGTATCTTCCGTGGAGTAAATTGGAAATATACCACCGATGATGATATCGCCAGGTTTAAAGTGAATTTCACAAGCACGGCTAGGTATTGGCGTTGCTCTACTCACATGTGCTGCAAAAATGACAATGCACACAGCTAGATGTGTTGGCACTTTACCGTGCCTTGCACAGAACGCAGTTAAAGAACGGAGCATCATATTTTTACCTTATTCTAAAGACCACATTTCGCGCTCTCTCTCACGGTACAAAATTCAGTAACTAATGAGTAGTCTGGGATCCCTGATAACTACGTTACTTGAACATCCGGGTATTCCAGGTGAAGATTAAACTAGAAGCAATTGAATTCTTGCAAATTCGAGGGTACTCGGAGATACGAATCAAACGTGCAATATATAATCGTTATTTATGATAAATAAAATTATTGCTTACATTCTGAAAACGCGGTCTTGTGAATATATTACACTAAGACATTTGTACCATTTTGTAACCAGTTGACTACGTTAAAAGCATCATTAGGTAGCCTAACACACATGCAAGTGATATTCACCTAATGAGGATAAACTGGATAAATTAGTCATGTTGGAAGCTTCTGTTTGTACGAACAATTACTGTAACACGCAATTGAATGGAAATCAAAATTTCCCTTTATTTGCCATTTTTCATATTTTCACTAACTTACGAGAATTCTGCAAACTTACCCTTAGATTTAAGGTACTCCTGCAAATTGGGCGCAGATCACCGATATTGTCTTTATTTAGATAACATTTAACCAAAAAAGTCGATTTTCCATGCATCTGCGCTTCTGCCAGTTGATTCAAGGCGGTCCAATTTTCTTGGCGATTAGTAATTCGTCTGTTTAGATTGTTCGCCAGTCCGTTGGGAATTTCATGGTAATCAGTATTTCTTGTGTTGAGTTTGTCCGTCAGTTCATTCGTCAATTTGAAACTATTTTCCCATTCACTCAATCACTCACCAAACCATTTTGTTTATTACAAGCTGTGCGGTAAAACAGTAGGACATTTGATAGAAGTAGCAAAGAAATCAGCTTAGAGCACCTGCGTTTCAAGCGGGAAAGTACCACGGAATACGTACGAAATGTACGCAAGGCCAGTTATGATAATAAGGGACAAAATTTATCAATGAATAACAAGAAAAGAGGGCAGAACGTAAGTAAAGGACATTGGATTAGAGATTTCCAGACATTCCAATACCTGTCCAAATGTTTATTAAATATCACTTGAATTCGATTATAGGACAGTGAAGTCACTGGATTGAGTTGCAAACGTTGCTCATTTGATTTCAGGAAAATTGACCTCACCTAAACATCGCAATTGTTCTCATTATGTTATTGTGATTGTTAGTTTGGACTGTTAACATTTTTGCTAATGCTCTCTTTTAAATGGAGCTCACCTCTCCTAATCTAATTGCGACACGCGGCCGCATTGCTGTATCAAATTATCAAACACGCACAATTAGTCGCTTGCTTCCGTCCACGACTATAATGATCATCAAATTGTGGCAAATGACATTTTGTCGTCAAGAAAATTCCGTAATTATGTACTTGGCAATAAATGCTAAGATTCCAACAAAAAAGAACTGTGAAAAAGAGAAAATACATTTGCCAGCGTAAGGACAGCATGCAATTAATCATTTGTAATGAAATGTATTTAACTTGATTTATTTGGGTGCCATATTGATTTCGTCTTTTATCAAAAGCTTCTAGTAATAATGAGAGCCTTATTATAGATTGAATAAATGAAGGTTGTTATCCCATTGGCCACTCGTTGCTTTATGTGATTCAGACATCATTAAATCCATGACTATCATGTGAAGGATTCGTCTATTCCAGAAATAGCCATACGGCATTAAAGAAATTGTTGTAGGTGACTAATTAATTACATTGTTATCTTTTATTATGACAATTACCAATCTTTTCTGTAAGTTTCATCGAACACACTTGAAACGTTTTTTCTTTCATTTCCTTTGATAAACCGCACCAGACGAAAATTACATCAAGACTCCATGGCACACGTTTTTACGCTATACTGTCCTTCTAATTCAGGATAAAAATCGCACAAGTACAAGACAAGTATATTGCGGAATGCGTGGCATGTTGGTGCGCGTGGAAGCAGGAACAACAATTCAAACTTAGATTTTGTGTTTCCGGGTTGACAATCAGAAAGCCTTTAACTCAAAAATAACTGCTTTTGAGAATGGATTTTAATATTTCTCTAACATCTATTCATTACTCAAATGTAAACATCTCATAAAGCTCATAGATGGTACTGTAAGCAAACATGATATAACCTTTAGTAAACACAGAAAATTTTAATATAGGAACACAGATTTCAAGACATCTTTAATATTTCTTTTAAGTGCTGAGTCCGTCCTTCTGACGGTACCTAAAAATTTACTCTGTGAGTTTACATTTTCAATCATCCTACGATTGACACATTCTTTCAATCAGATGTTTAAGCCTGCCATCCCTTTGGAATGTTTTTAACATCATCAATATAAAGTAGATAGGGAGCTAAAAGCTGTTGAAATTCGGCAATTGTGCAAGCTATTAAGCCTCAACTCATTGTTGGCCAAATACAGTTACCACAGAAGGTCCGTAACTCAGATTTAATGCTTTTCTGTTAGTCAACAAGTGGTGCACCATTGAGATGTGTGAAGTGTTTATTTTGCTTTATAGGCATAGAAGTCAGACTTGAGTTAAGGCTTCATGGTTTCAGAATCTTAGGGGTTACAGCATTTTTTTGGTATGCCAAAACCTCAAATCACCAAAAGTGATACTTCCTTCTTTTTGTTCAACCCTCGGGTTTGTTTGTTTTGTTTGTTTTCTTCCTTCTTCCTCTGAAGCGTTCTTGGTACGGTGTTTTACAACCAACTAAGTGCAAATGCAAATCTCCTTGAGTCGCTTCAAAATCACCTAAGTCTATCCCTACCTGAGGGTCCATAACATAACACAATTGCGATTGACAGAGCTCACCCGGGAAAACTTGTAGGGCTTATCAGCAATCTGCATATGCCAAGCAGTATAGACACTCGAAACTTCAGAAACGAATCGGGTCCAATAACTTGAAGCAGTCTCATCATCGTGTTTCATCTTTTCAACGTTAACGCAATATTTTAACGATGAATATCTTGGGTAAACTGTTCCCAAATTTCAAAACAACAAAAAGGCCTGGCCCATAATTTGTTTTGGATCACGAAGCGACATTGGTAGAATTGACATTATTCGTTGCGAGTATAATTAGCTCATCATTTTTTTTTTTTTAAATACCTATATTGTATGCTGTTGGTTACATACACACAGATCCTCACAATGGAACCATTCAGGTGTATCTCCATTATGTTCTTTGTATGGGAGACAACGGGGTTGTCCTTTCCGCTTCTATCTGTGGTTCACAATACATATGATGTTGAATTTCCTACTTAAATTTTATCTTAAGATACACTTCTCGTTCTAGCGTCTTTTGTTGTTCTATTGTTTTCTCCGTGCGTTATCTACTAGGGCGAATCGGGTTCGAGTAGGCTACTGGGGGTTTTTTTATATACTAGAGCTTGTTATTTTAATATAACATGCACACTCGGAAGCTGGTGTCTTAACTGAACGCGCCGGGTCACTGTGATAGTTCTAGAAATCAATGTCCTGAATTAGATACAGCGGCGCGATCTGTAAATATACTGATGGCAACTTAAAGGGATTATTGTATAAAATTCTTATCGTAACCTATATAATGAATATCCCTAAAATCTTACGTACCATAGTGTTTTGCAATTTCATTGTAGGTATTCCTTGCGAAATAAAACAAATTTGCACGCATAACTTTTCGAAGCAGTAGACGAATTAAGAAAGCCGACACGTTGATTTTTTACGCTATCTTTGGCACAAGCCTGTTTATTCTTCACACCAATTGAACGAGATCGGTGGTTAAGTCAGTTCTGGCCTGTGAGATATCGCGTTACTTTTAACATTGAAATTAAAAACACAGCTTTAATTTAACGTTTTCCTTTAAAAATGTCTAAATTTAATTTATCAAATGGCCTCCATTTATGCCTATTTTTATAAACATGAGCCTGGGATTCTTGAGAAATATAGTTTTTTAAATAAAATTAGGAAACTCTGGCATCCAATAACAACGAAGGCGCTACACTCTGTATATTGAAAAGTACGTATATTGCTGACACCGCGCATTTAGTGGGTTTTTCGAACAATGAATCCTATAACAATGGATTGGAACCTGGGCTTCGTATTGAATGCACTGATAGCCTTTGGTCACCCAAAAAAGAGCCCAAGCAGGTGGTTAAGTAGCCGGGTCCTTTTATCAAAATTGTTCCATTGAAATGTTGATTAAGCGACTAACAGACTACAGAATCGAAGCCAATTCAGTGAGCTCATTGTCTTTTGCGCGTATGGGATGCATGTCCCTAAACGTGCACCCGGGATAAACAACTTCTGTTAAACAGTGTCTCTGGAATGGTATTGGTGGTGTCGGTAGACCAAGATGCCTACCCCTTGCTCAATTCATCAATATACATTACTGTTGTGTAGCCAATCCATTGTAAGTAGAGATCAGTGGTTACAGGTTATACTCTCCGTCATAAAACTAACTCCTAACGCGACCCCTTTCAAATGTCCCACGTTTTCATGGATTGTTTGTTTAGGCCAACAAAACCTTTGTTAATCACAAAGATATCTAAAAAAACACCCTCTTTAACATTTTTCTCATATCACTGAGGTTTTAAAATTGATAGTTTTTTTTTGGCAATAAAAAATTCCTAAAACGAACATTCGCTCCTATCCTTTTGTGCCAACAAAGTTCAAAAGGATGAGGCTTGTGGCAAACTTGCACGTGATATATTCGCGTATGGGATATATTTTTCGCTGGCTTCTGGTTCGTGCATGCGGCGTTGTAAACGTTGTAAATATACCACAGGGAATAAACACTGGCGCTGCAATGATCCCATGTACGTTGTTGTTATTGTCGGAATAACTCTGGATTTTTTCGGCAAGGGAATACACCAATGGCCATGAAAACCATATGGTACGTCTTATTAGGGAATTTCATTATATATGTGCCGATAGATGATACCAATAAAACTCCTTTAAGATACCACTTCTACTTGTGTCAACATGCAACGTATGTATGTAGAATTTAGAGGGTATGCTACTGTAAATGACATTTAAAAATTAGAGCCCTTTACATCAAACATTTCTCATAATAGACAGGAACATTTAGTATTTTACAGCAGCAAAAATTAGATGATATAATTCAGATATTAAGATTTGATTTGCATACGGTCACTATTTTAAAATGGTATGCAGAACGGCAATTCCTTAAGGGTAATTGCCAAGAGAAGGACAAAAAGGAAAACAAACAACAAAACCTACCCCATGAACATTTAAGGTGAGCTGACCAACACTGGTTGAATATAGAAGGTTCCTCACCTTCCCCCCAAAAAAGGTACTAAGTCAGTTTAACCTCTGAGATCAAAAATTGCAGAAGCTCCCCATCTTACGCCGTCATTTCCATTTGAAATCAAATGCTGTTTCCACTAATGTCGACATCACCCAATCACATTAAAGATTATTAGAAATATACCTATAACAGCGGACGGTCATCAGTTCAAGATGGTTGATTTTGATTCTTCATATCTTCAACCCATTCAATTGCACTCAAAATGGCTACATAATGTACTCATCAGGGCCAATTATAACCCTGTAATTTTCTGCACGAAATAATCATATTGACCTGTTTAGGGAGAATATGGTTAATAGTCTGTATTCTGTATAGGGCTTGGTTGATTTCTTTCATTCAAATCCTCACTCTAAGGATAAACCAAAACACTCGTCATTCGTCATTCGTAATTTACTAAAGCATGATCAATCAACCATTAGCCATTTAGCTTTAACACTGTTAGTTACTGAAGGTTAATGGACAGAGCAATCAATACAAACCCATTTGGTTTGGTTAACGCTCGACAATAGATGTGACAAGGACCGAAATGTTAAATTTAAATTGCGACAAATTATTCGTTATCAATCAATTTTAGCATGAGTTTACAACCCAAAAATGTTTTAAAATGTTATTAATATATACTCTAGTGTATAATATATATCATTCGCTATGATGGCGTTTCGTGAAAATAACAAGGCAGCTCGACAAGTAACCAACTCAAGCGCTCAAGCCTGTTATTTAACGAAACGCCATCTAGCTAATTGATTATCTATATCTTATTTTTGAAATTGTGTATAATTGATGTATATCGGGGTTGTTTAAAGGACGATCAGCGATTCCGAGGAGGGCGCCCTAATTTCCAAAAAAATAGTGTTTTTGCATGTACTAATGCTTGTCCATATATAATCACTGTGGAATTGCTAAGCTTAAATCGAATTCCTTCCATATAGAAAATCACAACTTTGTGATAAAATCCGGATCCGGAATTTTTGTTATCAGAGTATCTATGGGGACGTCATACTTAAACATAAATGTTTACTGCATCAAATCCGATTCATCTCAAATTCGGAATTTTTGTGCATTTAGGTTTACTATTCTTAGTTATATTGGACTAGTTTATTATTACACAAAATAATAATTTTCGAAATCTCTGAGTCAGACTAACATTAGAATTTTATCTATGGTTTTGTAATGTCGTATTGATAATTATATAATGGCTCCTTTCGGTGCGAAGGCCCCAGAGGCCTCTCCATTAGGCGCTATATCAAGATTTTATTATTATTATATTGACATATTTTTTTTTCAAATAAATGGGCGCTGAATAGGGTAAAATGTAAATAACTGCAAACAACAGATACTCAACGATACTATTGGAGTTTGAAATTATCTTGTTGCAACTTGACAATATCTATGGACACAAATTTGTGGGTCAGATCTGTTAGAAATATGCCAATCCTTGAAAATATTTCTTAATGCATGTGTTTTATGGCTTATGCAAAGGATCTTGGGTTGGAATCCAAGTGAATGTGACCATTATTATGCCGTCAATTCCGTGTACCATGACAACAACTCGTCCTTTTGAGGGGGCGTTCGGCAGTCGGTTCCATTTACATTGAGAGTCACACCTATATCGCAATACGTTTCAGCAAGAGGATGGTTTATTGGCAGAGCGCCGCCTGTTCCAAGTCTACCTGGGAAATATGGGCAAGGATCTGCACATAATATCCAGGATAAGTTATAAATAAAAAAATACATAAATAAATGACCTTATACTATTGAGTTAATTGAGAATAAAAAATAAGATCCCGGCCTATAATAATAAATAATTAAAAATTAAAAAAAAACAATGGAATGTGCTGTACATAGTCCAGGCACTTTAGGATCTTTTGTAGCGAGAAGACGGAAATAAATAAGCCATACTTGATTTTGTTCGGGATAGGTTTCAAATGTTGTGAGGAGCAACATATCAAAAGTGCCCAAGTTCCACCTTGTACTAATTGAAGAATAAGGGGCAAACTTTAATAAAGGGTAAACAATTAAAATGATTCAATTGAGCTGAATGATTAGGAAAATGTATAGTTTGTCTAACTTTTGACCTTTAGATTTAGGAATGCAGACCAACAAATGTTCAAGGTCATCGTGGGATAAAATTTTGAAAGCAGTCCGATTTTAATTAACCTAATTTCAAATTACTTGTACATTATGTACGGCCATATTGTGGCGGAAAAAATCATTCACGCCATCTGCATTTTTATACCTTATTGGGCAGTAAATTATGACCTTAGTAAGCCGCATAATGATTCCTATAACTATGTAAGGAAAGTACGTGAACTGTTTAAATATGTACTTTCGGTGAATACACAACGAGACGAACACATGGACACACATTTGAAAGGAATCGGGGCATTCCAAACCTTAGTATATTAGTCCCATACCCCGTATGACCTTGAACCATCATTACCATAGTTATTAAACCATAAATCGTAGATAAGGCAAACTATACTTTTTCATCCTTATGACATGACTCAAACGATGGTATACATTTAAACACAATTGGAGCATTTTAAAATTTGACCTCTACACAAACGTTACCCCCTTATTCCTCATTTAGCACAAGGCGGAAAGTTGGGAACTTCTGATATATTGCTTCGCAAAAATTAAGCTATGGCTTATTCATTTCCAGGTGTTTATCCATTTATCTTGAATTAAAATAAAATCCAATTTTCTAATTAAATGCTGAGACCTTGGGGGTTAGTCGAAACAATTTCATGAAATTAATCAACCTGGCTAAGGGTTGAAAGATATAAGACACGATTCGTATTATATATATCCCTTAAATCCCTAAATGCCATTTTTGGCACTTTTCAAAAATCACGGAGTGGATACCTGCATTGTGTTTACGGGGAAAATGCTGCTAGATCTAACAACTCAAATAACACTACCTAATTTTTTGCGGTGATCGTAGTCATTTTCCTCTAGGAACGTTTAAGGAATATGGTACTACTGTTCCTTATGGAACCGATGTCATAATATACAGGGAGTTCTAGGTTACACACCACTAACCCACTTATACACAGTAGTCTATGGGAAAATGGCAACTTTGAGCACGTTTCTTTCATATTTAAAACTCTCACAGAGGAAATACAACAATATCACACCAAAGTATAAGCTAAAATCTCCAAATAACCAAAATTTGAACATATGATGACCAGAAAATATTTTAGTTACGAATTACCAAACTCGCCCGACGTCAGACCGGTGTAAAGAAACTGAGTGTCCCCCATGAGAGAGTGTCCTAGCTACCATAGCAACATGTATGGAATAAACCGTGACCTTATAGATGATGTGACCTATGACGTCACTTGTTGACATTCAGGACGCCCTCTGTTGTTTTCTGGCAGGCAAAATATTACAGTAGTTCTGTGACAGACCACATAAAATCTGGTTATAAATTACTTGCAGAATCTTTCCTGATCTAAATTGGTCACAAAATGCAGCTGGTAGCATTAGCTTATTATGCTTGATAAGAAAGTTAGTATTATTTAATTCGAAACAAAAGTTACAGCAAAAACAGAATTCCCCATGCAAAGTATAGGTGCTTTTGCCTGCCAGTTTCTCTCTTACCCATCGGGGGCGCCTAAAAATAAACAAATGTCACATCATCTATTAGACGATGACCTTGGGTACAGTGCTGAACCACCGAATGCATACAGCACTCAATGGAGAACACAATAGACAGATGGGGGGTAGGACATTCAGTCAAAACGGACACTGTAGTATATGACACCGGCAAAACTAACAAGCTTCTTATAGACCGTAGTCAATATGAAGTCAGCACCATCAGAATGTTGGTGGAACACGAGCGTACATTCCAGGACTAAATACATTAAGCGGTCAATCGATCCATGTTTAGCGATTACACAGGGGTCATTGAAGGTGTGAATTATTGTAGGACTGGGAATGCGTCTATCTTGTCCACCAACATGGGCTGGCTATTGAATACGGTTCTATAGTCGCCAAAGCTAGGAATTTGCAAATCGATGTGAAATGATAGCGCGGAGAAATTGCCTCAAATTCACGTACAAAGCACTTAGTTCATGTCCATCATGAAAGTCCATCCGTTCTTAATATAATTAGTGCATTTTCAGACATTTTAACGCATTGTTCCAGATGCCATGTCAAGAAAGTAGTCCACCACAGATTTTTGATCCTTACGGCAGCCGGTTAGTGGTGTATAACCTTTAGGGCCCCATCGATGAGGTCTTTTGTTCTTAGTATGTCTGCAAGTCACAGAATAATTCTGTGACTAGAACACTTGATAGGTGGGACTCTAAGGTTCTTTACACTTGGGCGTACAATCATGGTTAGCTCACCTACTTAGCGACATATAAAGACCATTAGGATCTATTTGCTGCTGTGCCTCACATAACCTGAGTATTTTAAAGACAAATTGTAAAGTGAATATTCAAAGTAAGAAATGGAATACTCCGTTGAAGAAACATTTGACATATTTATTAGAATTTCGTTTTAGCACGATTGCAATTGTTATTATCTGTGAATACACTCACCCCCCCCCCCCCCCCCCCCCCCCCCCCCCCCCCCCTCTCTGAAGGGACGTTAAGTAGAGCTAATGTCCTTGAACATGAAGGTCACAATTTTTATGTTTCGTGCACGACCGTTCATAATTTATCTCTTTGAAGCTTGTGGAACACGATAGGCAGGCGCTTTTCAGAGTAGGTAAAAATTCAAAAAGCTTCACCAACTCTAGGGCGGCACACCCCAAGTAACGCTCCGTTGAAATACATTAGAAGTAAAAGTAAGATCATTTCAGATCCACGTGACACCATATTTGATGTTTGAAGAAGAAAGAAAGACAGGAAGAATAGAAATTTTTCATATCAAAAGGAAGCGGAAATTGTAAAGATCTCCACGTACACCCCACAGTGGTATCCGATACGGATTACTTCCTACGGCCTAATTACTTGTAGATTCAAAATTTATTAGTTTCTGATATTCCAAGTATGAAAATTGTCTGCACTAATCATTTTCAAGGAACAATGACATTTAGAATTAACATTTTTCTTTTATGTAGGTACTGTTATACTTTAGAGTTGTTAGAAGTTATATAAATGCCGTTCGTTGATAGCAGAGAACCTCAATACAAATTAAATTCAATGTCAGTAGTTCAATAAATTTGAGTACCCACGAAATGCTTTGTTTGTCCATCCTTCTAATTACAATTGATATTAAGTAAAACAATGGGATTTTGCTATTTCGGAATCAATCGAAATTGTTAAAATCAATATCTTTTCAATAACTCATAATTGCTGTGAAAAAAAATATTGTCCGAAGCAGACGTGCACATCAACATTTTTTTCAACAAACTATAAGCACATATACGACTATCGGATGAAATTTAATATTCGTCAGGAATCGAGGCGAATTTTTCTTTCTGTAGAGAGCTAGAGTGTCTATTTGTTGTAATCGGACTTGTAATGTAATACTATTTTTATAAATTTAAGAAATTTTTATTTAAAAATACCCAGAATAGCTTTCAATAATGTGTTCAATTTGAACGCTCCATGCAAATAACATGGATTAAAGGGGAAAGCGTGATTTCAGCTTCTTCTGTTTTAGTTATAGTTCGATAGATATCCTTGAGAAAACCCCTATTTCCAACAATTTCAGTTGATACCGATCAGTGCGGTGTGAGGTGTACTTTCTTTTTTTTTGTTTTTTTCTGAGCAAAGAGCAAAGTAATGAGCGAATTTCTTTGCAGATCCGATCGAAATTGCAAGTGATTTGGGTACACATGCATTGCTTAAGCGAACGGTTCAGATGATACAAAATCTCAACCGTTTTGGGGGTTTTTGGGGGCCGGGGGTAGGTCGGATGACGAGGCCGTGGATCACGAACTGCCCTTTAAGAGGCATCGGCGTCTTGCTCATGTAGTAATGCGTTTTGAAATCCGTTGTTTGTTTTAGTTTTCAAGAAAGGCAATCAAAGATTTCGTCATCCTATTATCATATTTGTAAATGGCGCACAAAAGAATAGCTGACGTTGTATGTTTTATCACCATTGATGATTTCACAGGTAATGGTACTCAGTCGGTCTTTTTCTCTTCGCCATATTCGTATTACGTTTTCGTTTTCATATCTATTTGTAGTGAAAGTATATCCCTGCCATTATCAATTACGAACATCTGTACGAACGCGTATTTTTATTCGTATCTGATAGAGCAGGAGCAGAATATCATAGGGGCCTTATTTAAGGAGTTCGTTCATCCCCTACTACCGAAAAAAAATTAAAGAGATTTCCTGATGAGAGCGCACTAAATTTTCAATCAAATCGTGTTTTTTGCATAATTAATCATATACTAATCATTGTTGTGTGAAATAACTAAGCTCAAACTTTGTTATAAAATTGAATTTTGTTATATACGGTATCCTATATGGGCTGTTATACTGTGCAATAATGTTTGCTGCGTGAAAACGGAACATCTTTGGATTTAAGCATTTTAGATGATTATTTTTAATTACTACACAAAAAATATATTTTGAAATCTCTGAGTCTGTCTTTAACGCCTTTGGTAGTTAGTATAGACCCTCTATGTCAATGCTAGGTAGTTGATACTCTCAAATTGTGGTGTCACTTTTTTAATAGGGACCAGTTTAGTTTAAGGTTACAAAGGAGTCAAAATTTAAATATCCCAATCATTTTGAAAAGTATTCCATATTTTCCGTCTAGTCATAAGGATTCCAAAAATGAATAGGTTTGTACCACGTACGACCATTGGTTTTGGAGTTATATGGTAAAATGACTAAAATTTTTAAAAAGGTTAATCTCAATATGTACAGTGGTCAACATTGAAAGTTACTCTGATTATATTTTAAATATTTCAAAATTATTGCATGAGAAAAGAAAACTCGAATCCCAAAAGTATAGTGTTGGTTATGTTAAATGTTTACTTACCGAGATAAAGGTCAAGAAGGCCAATGCCAATTAGAATAATGTTGCTCTATGATCTATTTTGTCTCATAACATCATAACTATGTATTACAGATGCTACAAACTATTCCTTATTTTGACACATTAAGCTAGATGAACAATTTGTTTAATTTTTTACCAAAATGGAAATTGATCTTTTTACAATTGTTTCTTTTTTTACCCTACAACTCCAAAACCAGTGGTCATATATGGTACAACTATACATTTCTGGAACTATTCCTTATTTTGACACATTAAGTTAGATGAACAATTTGTTTCATTTTTTACCAAAATGGAAATTGATCGTTTTACAATTGTATCTTTTTTTACCCTATAACTCCAAAACCAGTGGTCATAGGTGGTACAACTATACATTTTTGGACTCCTTATGACTAGACGGACAATATGGCATACATTTCAACATGATTGGGTCATTTCAAAAGTTTGGCCCCTTGGTAACCTTAAATTGCCCCTATTGAAAAAGCTACACCTCATCTTGAGAGTACTCACTACCTAGTAAATGTACCTTTAAGTGAAGGTACCAACCATAGTTGTTTGAAATATTTTTCTTGACAATTTCTTTAAATAAGTAAGTGATTAGGTTACGGTATTGTAGTGTAAGGCCATAAATAAAAAGAATTGATTTCCTGTACAATTTTAAAGGGGTACATATTGATCTCTTTCCATTGATTGCATAAAATCCACATAACATTTCAAACAGGTGAATAAACGATTGCAGAACATTCCGTGTCCTACACATGTACACGGTGATAAGGTTAGTCACCATTAGACAAAACACAAACGGCAAACAGGTTTAATTTAACAATTTTAACCAACCTTTTAAACAACCTTTAATAAAAATATGTGAACAAAGTATGTACTTTTAAAGTTCGAACGCAAGTGTAGGCAGTGCGTTCATTTGCATTGTAAAAATATTAAAATTTAATTGAGTTGAAATTATATCGCTGTAAATTATTAAATTTATTGCAGAAAATTACTATTTATAGGCCTTATTCATCGCCGTACAATATTGTAAAGCTTATTTTCTTATTCCTTTACGTTGATTAATTTTCATCTCTGCAATTTGTTTTGTGCGCTGTTTTATTTTCAAAATGCCACAGAATTTTACTGCAGGGTACGTACTATTACAACTTTTACTCTTCAACTTTCAATTAAAACCCCTAGCTTATGAAATGAAATACCGATAATTTTGCAAAGGTGGGTACCACATTTAATAATAGAATAACTGCATGTTACATTGTGTTATATCGTCATGTAAATGCAACAAGGGTATCTCTACATGTTCATGTCTTTACAGGAGAAGTTTTATGTGTGCTTTATTAAGCAGTAAATGCTTCAATGAAAACAATGTTAATATTTTCCTCAACAAGTCAAATTAAAGGCCCGGGAAATGTTTTCATTTTGATGTTGTAAACAAAACCGTCTCCAAATGCGGTCGACGACTAACAACGCGTTGCTGAACAAACCAATCAGAAAAGTGAAAAAGCACCGCGTTGCTATGAAAGTAACGCGTTGCTTTCATTAGCAATGCGTTGCTTAGTCAACCAATCAGAAAAGTGAAAAAGCAACGCATTGCTAAGCCAACTAATCATATAAGTGGAAAAGCAAGGCGTTGCTTTCAGACAGTGCAACGCGTTGCTTTCATTAGCGAAAGCAAGGCGTTCCTTTATAGCCAACCAATCAGAAACAAAAAGCAACATGTTGCTAAGTCATCCAATCAAAAGAGTGAAAGAGCAACACGTGTTACTGAGAGCAATGCGTTGTTTAAGTACTGTTTCTGATTGGTTAGCTAAGCAACGCGTTGTTTCTGAAAGCAACGCGTTGCTAGGAAAGCAACACGTTTTGACCATTGTGACCAATACGTTATGACCCTTGACATGTATAAGCTTGCCATACACGACACGTGGTTACACACGTTGTCCTATTGGCCAATTTGGTATATATTTGTATTCTACTATTTTTAAAAACTGCAGAACCGATTTAAGTCAAAATTTGTAATCAGTTGATTATGGTGATATGCTTCCACGTGAGGGAGAAAACACATGCAAAAATAGGAAATGATCGTGATCTACAATTAATATCGGCGCGAAACTTTACAGATGGGATTTTCAGGTAACGGCCATCCAAGATAAATTGTGCGTATTTACCTACTTTTCATTGTTCCATAAAACAATTTATTTTCAGTAACAATGCCAGTTACAACTATTTGCACCCACTCTCGCTAACTAAGTGTACACGTAATTGAAATGTAAATCTCATCTTAATAGGTACAACGAGAGATTTCACATACCAGGTGTCCCTAAAATATGAAAGCCCTGATTTTTGCCCTGGTGTAAAGCTTCCCTTTAAAAATTTCCTCATCTGAAAGGATTAAGTTGAGAGTTATTTCTTTGATGCAAAATATGTGAAATTTCTAATTTCATATTGGAGCAAATACTTAATTCAATCAATGTTTATATTGAAATATAAACAAAACAAACTTTTTTTAAATCATTCTGCAACCACTACAAAGACAGGAAAATATGAAATCACTACACACATGGCAAAGTATGCCTTGAAATTTTTCGTTAACCTTTAATTAATAGTAGATTGCAGGGTGGGACAGGTTAAGCAGTACTGACATTAGGAAATATGACTGGAGTTCAGGACATTATAACATAATTAATTGGAAAATGAGATGGACAACTATAGACAGCTACAGCCTGTCTCAAAAAAAATGGTACAATCATAAACTGATTTTTTTCAATATTATATCTCAACTTAAGTAAGTTGTTTTGTACACCATTTTAAAGAGAAAAGACCAGTTTTTCCAGCATTTTTTGTTTCATCTCATTTGCTTGTTTCAATCGAGAGATAACTCTAGTTTACTGCGGAACACAAATATCGAGTTTGTGCCACTTTTTCTGGTTGAGTGAAAACGGTGAAAGAATTAGTTAAACATAAGTTGTTGACATTTGAACAGATATGAAATTCTTTTAAAAGGGATTAACTTCATAAAGATGCTCTTAAAGATACGAAAACACTTGCGTAATGGTGGAAGATATAATGAGTAAGTTCTGGCTTTAAGATAATGTGAATAACATTTGACATAATGTTGTTTGTTAGAAGAGAACCTTGAGCGTACAGCAATCTGGAGGAGAGAGTTTTATGGTATTGAAGTATCATGAACGCAAATTCCTACCAACACCTTGATACTTTGCTTCAAAATTCGAATTTTTACTGACTTCAACAATTAGTAATTACAATACACAAAGATAGTGCAATATTTTAAACCATTTCTTGATCTACAATTAATATCGGCGCGAAACTTTACAGATGGGATTTTTCAGGTAACGGCCATCCAAGATAAATTGTGCGTATTTACCTACTTTTCATTGTTCCATAAAACAATTTATTTTCAGTAACAATGCCAGTTACAACTATTTGCACCCACTCTCGCGACTCAAGTGTGACACGTAATTGAAATGTAAATCTCATCTTAATAGGTCCACAAGACGAGAGATGTGTCACATCACCGGTGTCCCTAACATATTAAAGCCCTGATTTTTTTTTGTGCCCTTGGTGTAAACTTCCCTTTAAAATTTCCCTCATCTGAAAGGCTTAAGTTGAGATTTATTGCGTTGATGCAAAATTGTGAAATTTCTAATTTCATCATTGGAGCAAATACTTAATCAATCAATGTTTAGATCGAAATATACAAAACAAACTTTTTTTAAATCATTCTGCAACCACTACAAAGACAGGAAAAATATGAATCACTACACACATGCAAAAGTATGCCTTGAAATTTTCGTTAACCTTTAATAATAGTAGATTGCAGGGTGGGACAGGTTAAGCAGTACTGACATTAGGAAAATATGACTGGAGTTCAGGACATTATAACATATCATAATTGGAAAATGAGATGGACAACTATAGACAGCTACACCTGTCTCAAAAAAAAATGGTACAATCAAAACTGATTTTTTTCAATATATAGCTCAACTTAAGTAAGTTGTTTTGTAACACATTTTAAACGAGAAAAGACCAGTTTTTGCCAGCTTTTTTTTTGTTTCATCATTCATTTGCTTGTTTCAATCGAGAGATAACTCTAGTTTCCTGCGGACACAAAATCCGAGTTTGTGCCACTTGTTTGTTGAGGTGAAAACGGGGAAAGAATTATTAAACATAAGTTTGTTGACATTGATCAATATGGAAATTCTTGTTAAAGGGATTAACTTCATGAAGATACTCTAAAGATACGAAAACACTTGCGTAATGGTGGAAGTCTAATGAGTAAGTTTGGCTTTAAGATATGTGAATAAACATTTGACATAATGTTGTTTTGTTAGAAGAGAACCTTGATCTACAGCAATCTGGAGGAGAGAGTTTTATAGGTATTGAAGTATCATGAACGCAAATTCCTACCACTACCCTTGATACTTTTCTTCAACTCGAATTTTTACTGATTCAACAATTAGTACATACACAAAGATAGTGCAATATTTTAACCCATTTCTTTGGATTGGTTGGACACACCTACATGTACAGTACTAGACGTTTGGGATCACAGACAATTTTCATTGTTGTTTATTTTGTCCAATTGTTTGGTGTTTACTAGAAAAACAGAAAATCAAAGCTTTTCCCTTTAATTACTATGGCTTACTATATTGAGATACAAACTTTTCTGACATTTTTATGTTGCACACCCTGATGTCTTCCAGGGGGCATAATTCCTACCACTGTGTTTTTTTATCACATAATTCAATATAAACTAATCGTAGAACTCCAGTAAAGCAATAAAAATAACCACAACTGGTTCGAACCATATGTATTTTATGGGCCTGTTTAAAAACACAAGTACGACTCATACAGGAATCTGCTACCTTCAATCCGATGTTGATGTAACAAATTGCATGGTTATGTAGGCCAGATGCCGAACCCCCATGAAAATATATTCCACATAAATATATTCATTCCGATCCACCCTGTATTGACGGTCACCTCCCCAAGTGGGACGTCTACCCACATCCTCTTAACCTCTTTTGTCTTGGTTCGAAAAGTGCGGTAACGTTAAGGATTAGCTCCCGTAATTTGTCGCATTTTGTCAGATTTAGCCTACTAGCAGAGATGAACAATTTTCAGATTTTAATCTGAATTCAGATTTTTACTCCCAGATTTCCGCAGTTTTATTTATTTCAGCCTGTTTTGGGTCATTTTTTCCCAAAATGTACATGCTTTTCAGATTTTTTGGGAACACTCATTGGCATCTTCTGTACTAGTGTAGTCCTGAAACTTGTGTAAATCTGATTAAATGTCATTTATTAAGTCCCTGGCGACCTGTAGTTTTGTCATTTTTCGTCTGCGAAGTCTGTATTTTAAGGACTTTATACATTAGTACGACCATCTGGCGATGGACGGATGAACATACAAAGAAACAGATTGGGATATCTGGAACCGAGTCAGAATAAGAGGTACAAGCTGGGGATAGCGATAGACTTTGGACGCATTATACGGTATGGGACCTTTGGGATGAATATATGAATATATACGCGAGTGATTCGTTTTGTTTCGAAAAACAAACCCAATTGTTCGAACTATCAACCTATTGTGTCTTAAGAAAGCGACGGTATTCACGTCTAATGAAGCAAACCTATTCGTTTGGAGCTAAGTGAGAAATAACATCGATTGTAATAAAAAAGGAAATGAACTTGAGTGATGGTTATCGCCTGACTGTTGTTAACACAAGCGGAATGCTACCATCTAAATTGTAAAATACACTGCTTTTAAAAATACTCGGTTTAGAATATCTAAAGTGGAAAACAAAATCCTGAGTTTGATGGCGATTTTTTTTATTAAACAAGACTGATTCGAGAGTAGTTTGAAATAGATGTCGATAATGGTCTGTAAAATGCAATGCTACAATAATTGATTCAGGCACATACGAAATACAACTCAAGTGTATACTGACCTAATATAAATTTATGCGAAACAAGCAGGTTAGTCGGTGCAACGAGAGATTTTGAGGCACCCAAATATTGTGTCATAGAAATAATTTCATATAGAATAGACACTCAATAGATTTCTTACCTTGTATTTGGCTACAGAAATGTCTTAAAGAGAGAAAAAAGGCGTTTGAGATTTGCTTATATTTCAATATAAAACAAAGCCTGAATTTCGTATTTGCTCCTATACGAAATTGGAAATTACACAATTTTGGTACCAAAGACACATTTCTCAGCTTAATCCTTTCGGATGGGGATATTTTTGATGGAAAGCTTTGCATTAGTGCAAAAACCAGAATTTTCCCAATTTTTAGGGACACCTGTCATGTGAAATCTCTCGTTGCACCGTTAAAAACTTATTTGTATCTAACCATTGCTAATTGCATTGAGATTGAGGGAGTTGGTCGAAAAAAAAAAATTGTGAGACTTTCTAAGTAATGCCATAACATTAAAAGATTGAATATGTGCGAAAGGCAGCGTAATATTCAAATCAACTGTCATTATATGAACCTCGTAATGGTAGGTTCATACTTCATCGGCAGACACCTGACGACGCTAGCCTTTTAAACATGCTTTTCAAGAAACGCGTATATTTCATGCGTCTGAACAAATGACATAACAGCAATAACAGCACTTTTTTTAAGAGCGCCACCAATTTTCCAAATATTTTGAGATTTTTGCACAGTTACATTGGTAATTGGCTAGTAAAATATACTTGTGAATGGTAGAGCTCATAAATGTCTTTGTCGCAAAAGGAGGAATTTTGTAATTAGAATAATTAATATCGGAGATCTCCGATAATAATTCAAAGGCTGCTGGAAACGTCCTTCCAATGTGAAATAGCCAGAACATTGCGCTATGTACTTGTCTACGCACTTTCATTAGTTGTTCCGTCGGTTCAAATAGGTCATTTTTGTGAGGTGTCACTATTACACAATCGTTTCTTTTATGACAAATACGCATTTTTTTCGCAGGTATAGTTTACTAGACAATTACCAACACAACTGTGCACAAATCTCCCAATTTTTACAATTGGGGCGCTCTTCAAAAATATGCCATTCGCTTTTTCACGAATTGTATTGAGAAAACCTTTAAAACAACATATCATAAGCTTACCAAAATCTTTTAAAAGAGTGGAATATATATTTTATGGGGGTACGGTTTATGCAGGGATCAAAATGTGAAAAGGGTCAAAACGCGCCGAAAAGTATACCAACATGTTCGTTGCATTTCAAGGATTCAAAAAAGGTATAGTATGCTCCATCTGCAGGGTGTAGTTCAATAGTTATGAGTAAAAATAGGCTCAAGGTCAAAATGGGGTAAATTCGGATGTATATCTGTTTGTTATAAAAATGGTGTCAAATTGTTCGTCCAATGATACAGGAGCCGAAGATATATACTTGTTGCATACCCTATGATAGTCGTTGCATAATTGAAAAGCAAATGTGACTGGGGCTATAGGGTCTAAATTTTACCCCAGTATGACCTTGAACTGTTATTTGCCTATTGTACTAAAACTGGCAAACTATACATTTTAAACCCATAGCAGTATCCCAATAAATTGGTACATCATTTAAATCAATTCGAACAATTGATTTTTTTTACCCCTTTTCAAACGTTGCCTCCTTAATTCTACATTTTGCACTATGTTGATTTTGTTAAACTCTTGATAAATTATTTTCGGACAATTTCACAGTATATTAACGCCAAAATTGTTTCTTTTGCAATTTGTTTTGGGTCATGAAAAACAGACAAATGATGGTGTTTGTTTTTTTTTTTTTTTTTTTTGTGGACCGTTTTCTAAGTGTACAAAAACTAAGAGAAATGGCGAGATCTGGGTTGAAAATCATGGTTGCTATCAATATTAAGTAAAAAATCTGTACGAATATCAAAAAAAGGTTGGCATACTTTTACTTTGATCTGACAGGGATCTGACAGGTGCATGCTAGTCTTCACGGTCCAGTAGCTCGAAAAAAATTGGCGATAACTACCCTAATTTCATGACTGATCGGATAGGAGATATGATGATATTCAGGAAGAATGTTAACTTTAAGGTCTATGTTCCATTGAGGAGAAAATTGAGGACGTTTTCATCTCGCCCATTTTGTACAGGAAGGAATAGGAATAAATTGTATTTACCGGTGTGAAACCATAAAAGTATTGGACTAGATAGCCTGCTGAAAATGTTAAGGGATGACCTCAAAACTCACCCGCTGGTTGTCCGACGGTCAATTGCATCAGGGCGGTTAAACCGTGGTGTATTGTCTAGAACAATAGAAACCGGTTCCAAACAGTAGGAACCGCCTAGAATCAGGTGGATGAATTATGAAGCCTTCACATAATAGTATAATAGAATGAGATAAACAGACCATTCGCGTATATAATAGTCGTCTAGAGGTGTGTTGAGCTTGCTGGTTTCTGACCATGTCAGAAACTAGCATAACATATCGTTTGTAATTTTAACGTTAAAAGGAACATAGGCCTAAGTATTTTATCTAAATAAAACCACTTGATGCCCTTGCTATGTTCGCATGCGTACGAGTCTTCAGCAAGAAACAGTCCTGCAGGTAATCTATTCGGTCTTTAGGCAATCAGTTGTATGTATTGTATTGTGTTGAACACTAAAGCCCAATCCAATTGGAAACAATTACGTTCAGTATGTACCACAGTGACACTACAGAATTGATATCATTAATTGAGTAGAGACGTGAGAAGCAAAATAAACAAGTATTTGTAAAAACACAGTCGCAGCTACAGGTTATGGCTGTGGATCGCTTCTCGGCCTTTCGGCTAAGATCATGTGCATTCCGTTTTAGACTGCACACCACCCATTGCACATCCCGGGTGGCGGTTCGGGAAGCTTTCGGGCCTCGGGCACACTAGCTTGGGGGAGGGGGTGAAATGCAACCCGCACCAGTGTTCTGCATTGGCATGCCATGAGAACTTCTGGCCTTTTATTTTTGTTCTCAAAGGTCCGATGACCGATCACAATACTCCTCTGCCTTGTGACAGAGTTGGAGCGTCCTTAAGGGCACCCCAACTCTGTCACGGGGTCGATGGGTATGCCTTATCTTGAGGTTATGAACAATTTTTGGATGATTATGACAAATTTGGTCGATTTGGCTATTTTAATCTATGGTCAATTTTGTTTGATTTGGCTATTTCTAATTTGTGTGTCATGGGCGGTCCGGTTGTAAATGTCCTATTTCCCCAAACAAAATAAAGGCTGTGGCTGTGGATCGCTTCTCGGCCTTTTGGCTAAGATCATGTGCATGCCGTTGTAGTCTGTACACCACCCATTGCACATCCCGGGTGACGGTCCGGGAAGCTTTCGGGCTTCGGGCATACTGGCTCCGGAGGTGAATTGCGACCCGCACCAGTGCTCTGCATTGGCATGACATGAGACCTTCTGGCTTTGTTATTCTTTTTCAAAGGTCAGATGACCGATCACAATACTCCTCTGCCTTGTGACAGAGTTGCAGCGTCCTTAGGGGTGCCCCAACTCTGTTACGGGATCGATGGGTATGCCCTGTTTTTAGGTTATGGACAATTTTTGGATGATTATGACAAATTAAGTAAAGAAACTGACCGCGGAGCTTGAAAGTCTGTTTTTTTAACATATAACATCTCTTCTTTTGTAATAAATTGATATATTTAGCATATGCAAAATCAACGCTCATTGTTTGTATCCCTAACATTATATTCTAACTCTGATTCATGAATATTGATAGTATCATGCCTCTGGAATTCACCTGTGACCCGTAGATATGTCATTCTGCGACACTACAACTTTTATAATTTAAATACAGTCCTGCTTGCGACAGACATATAACAACTTTACGCTGTGGCATTCAGCCTGACATACTTTTATGTTTGTCTCGTTGCTATCTCTTTTGATTTCAAAGAGATGTTACGATCTTGGCATGTGTCCATACCCCAAAACAATGGCAGACGGTGTTTCTACACCGATTTCTATAATGTCTTTCTTTTGTTTGGACTGCTCACTATTTTTGCGGAAGTGGCCTGAAATATAGTGGGTAGCACAAACAAAAGAGACACAATAGATAATGATAGGAAATATGGATAGAGAATGGGTTGAAAAAGGTGGACCGTTGAAACTTAGGATGACAAGAATGATTACATTGCAGGGATAACAACATATGGAAAGGATAGAAGCGTTGTGGGATAGATAGTGTAGGAGCTTAGTATCTGAGAGTGAATAAGAAGGTACTATTAGATATCCAGGGGCATGGAAGATTTGAAAAAAAAAGCTCGCCCACTAGTGAGATGATAAAACAAACCATTGTACTAAGATGAAGTACAAAAGAGGAGATTGTAGTATATGTCATGGAAATAATGGAATGTAATCTTTAAGGTGTTTTAGTGATAGCAATATTTTTATGTTTTTCAAACATGGCAATATGGCTTTCCATAGGAAACATTCAGCTATTAGTGAACCAGGGTTTATTTTTTTTCCTTTTCCAATAATGCGTCACATAAATAATGTTAGAATCCCGTGGTGGCTCGAAGCCAAGGCTAATGGATGTCATTTGAGGGTTACTTAATAACATAGCATTGATTGTGCTGCATTTAGAATACAATTTGTTGATTTATAAACACGATTGGACCTATTTTTTTATGGAATTACCGTAGCATCAGTAAGCAAATAATTATCCACACTGGAGAGTATAGTATATGTATACTGGATGATCATCGCAATTGTACCTAGCCGCGTTGTATAAGTGGTTATCAGTATTATGTTTGGCGAGCTTGGCCGCTACATTTAAAATCCAGTGGGAACCACACAAAATATTCTCCGATAGACCTAACATAAACCCTCTCCGGTCCGCAAATGCAGATAGGCAACTGCTAACACAGAGGGTAAAAACTTGTAAACAAGGAGATAGGAACACATTTGTAACACATCTCAAGTACAAAAGGTTTTAGTGATCTAATATGTTGGACAGACTGACAGGGAACCCCTGAAACGTGATTCTAAGTGCAGCAAAAGGTGCCTTAAGGAGGGGGCCAAAACAAAGTGTGTACAGGGGTTCAAATTTGTAAATTGATCCCATCATGTTGAAAACCACACTATTGGATGGGCTCTAACCATAAGGATTCAGAAAAGGTATAGTGTGTAATATGTACAGCCTAAGGTTCAGAGTTATAGGCTAAAAAACAGCAAAATCTATAAAAAGGTCAGTTCAGGTGTACAGGGGTCAAATTTTAAAAATTGCCTCCGATTTGGATAAAAAATGGTGCATAATTATGGTGGAGCTCATAGGAGAAAAGAAGGGGAAAGTCTTTGAGTGGTCTATCAAGCTTTCGTGAGAAAGTAGGGGGTAACAAGATCAGCCCCATGAATGCAATGGACGTGACCTTCGTGGCCCCCTACATCGGAAACTAAGCATTTAGAAGTCAAAACTATCCTTATTTTAACTCCTTAGGAACTACACCAATAATTGACACCATTTTTTATCCAAATCGGAGCAACTTTAACAATTGACCCCTGCTACAAACTGAAATTGACCCTTATATTTGATTTTTGCGGTTTTTTAGCCTATAAATCTGAAACTTTAGGGTACATTATTACAAACTATACTTTTCTGAATCCTTATGGTTAGACACTAACAGTGTTTTTCAACCTGATTGGATCAATTTACAAATTGACCCCGCTCACAAACTGAATTTTGGCCCCCTCTCCTTAAGGCACCCTTGCCGGCCACTTAAGAATCACGTTTCAGGGGTTCCGGTCAGTCTGTCAACAATTTATCATCAAACCTTTTGTACTTGAGATGTGTTACAAAGTGTGCTAGATCCAGGGCTATTGTATTCACGGGGATATATTCTCGTGTACAAAAACGCGTAATTAGGGTTAGGATTAGGCGATGTTCTCGCGTAAATTGCTTAGGGTATCAGAATCGACAGAAAATACAAAATTAGGTGCTGTTTTTCACTTTGTAAATTACGTGTTTAGGGTGAATTTCAAGGTATAACAGTTTGACTCAAGCTTTCTTTCACCACAAAAATGCATACTAGATTTCTCCGATTTTTAGTTTCCAGTGTGATTTTAAAAGTTTTCTCTGAAGCTAGGAATCCCAACATTAGGTAACCAACAACCTATCTCTGATTTCGTTATTCTATCGTCTCCAACACCACAGAAGCAACGGCCAAGTGGCTTACTTTCGGTATTGTACGGATTGTGACCCCCGAATATAAAAAGTCACAAGATTCAAATCCAAGCGCTCAGTGCGAGTCCTCGACGAAACGAAAAAACTACAAAATTGAATAAAATTAATTTTCTGGTGCATTACAAGTAACTGCTACCGTAAAAAATCACTATTTCCCGTAAGAAAAAAAGCAACGTTGAGCACCCTGCAAAATACGTTCGATTTTTTATTAAAAATAACAGTCACTAACTAAATCAAGGTTAATATTAAGGTCTTAGAAAGCCGCCGCCGCGTCGTCAGAAGAAATTACTACAGCATTACGATTGAATGAACGTTTCACCTGATTGGTGTTTAATACGCTCATTCGCATTTTGATTTTGTCATAGCGGCGGGACATTGTCACCGCAAATGGATACGAACCCATATTGTTAGTATCGGAAGAAAATTTGTGTTTCAAGTTCCTCCTCACTACTTTTAAAGAAACAAAAGCTAAAATGACTTGTATATCACATCTCCACACAGCGCACGAAGTAGACGGAAGTTTAGAATTCAGTGACCACATTACATAACTCTAGCAAATGAGGACACCACCGCCGTCGACAAATCATAGTAGAAATAGGAATATACCCAGTACAAATTCAATGAGACGGCCCCCAAGAAAACTATACAATCAATCTAAATTTTTGTACAAATGTAAACTGTGCATTTTGTGAGATATGTAGACCAGTTCCGAAGCTAAATCCTCGTTTTCATTCCATCCTATTTGATGCACCCTAACCAAAGATATTGTCAATGGAACACAAAGGATAAAATACCACTTGGGCCAGTTTCACTTGAAGGTTCAAGAAACTAAAGGTATAAGGTGTGTCGCATCTTGAGTATATTGTAGAGATCAGAGTGAATGTATTATCATGCATTGAACTACTAGTCCATTCAATTAGCTTAGATCCTCGGTTTTTAATTAATATTAGAAAAGGTATTGGTGTCGGGAAAACATCGTGAAAGAAAAGTTTGTATTAACGAAATTACCCAACAGGATTTCTAAATTTTGAAACATATGGATGGAACGCCTACCTACAAATCTATTGAAATTTGACAATTTTTTCTCTCAAAGTTGCAAAATTCTGTCCATCGTCTGGTAACAAATGACGTGTGAGGTGTTCTTTGGTATTATAGGAAGCGACTATCGATATAGCGATACCCACTGCGATCAATATCGGCAGACTAGAAGACCTTGGCCTGGTCGGTCAGTGACCTGCACATATTGTGTCATCTTCTCTTAAAAGGACATAATACAAAGAATGTATTGTATTTGTATTTCTTTGAAAGTTTGAAGCGACATATTTTGCCCAGGAATAAAATCCCGGGAATAAAATGGACGCTCATTCCGCTCACGAAAGTCCGAACCCATAACAACTGTTTTTCTGTTCTAGTCTTTTTATCAAGCACACATCAGTTGAGACTGGTGTGTTTTATATTGTATATTTGGTATTCTCCAAGTCTCTTTCAATCCATTTGGATCCTGGTGTGTGTTTTAACTTTGGAGTTCTGTGGAGACTATCGTCCTCTTGCTGTTTCAAAATACTTGTGTAGGTTTTCTTTAACGAAGTACAAAAATGCTTAGGGTACCTTTTGGGAGGTCATACATGGACATGATATCCACCTTGGTACGTGGACTCCGAGCTTGCTAAGTTGTATTATGTATTCCTGATGATTCGAGACAGAAAAAAAACCTCAGTAGCATACAATATATGTTTACACTGCCCACATTATACAATTCAGTCAGGACGGAACATAATTGACAAATAGGATCAAATTCTACACAGAATGTGAAATATCAAAAAAAATCAAATCGAAGCAAAAGAACCACTGCACATTCGACCCGACAAGAATAAGTGAAATGTCCGAGAAAAATAGAAGAAGAAACGAACTGCACATTCATTCGACCAGAATAAGTACATGTCTGGGGATTCTGACTAATTTTTAGACCGTTTTTAGTAGTATGCAGAACAAAACAAGAGTATGAAGATGCGAAACGATATTCTGATTTATGCGTTTTCATCGAAATTTTTTAAGGAATACACCCTTTCGTGGGACTAGGGATTCGGAAAGTGGATGGGGAAGTGTGCTTTGTTGTGGAAGTGATAACAGGCCAGAAAGAAGGTCAATCCTTTGTAGATGGCCAATTGAGTTAGTTATAATTTTCGTTTCTTCTTTCCTGTCTTTCCTTACTACAGGTTACAGCTTACGGATGACGTGCTCAGCAAATTGGCTCTGCTTGAATCGATCTGGAATAAAAAGGTTTTTAAAATATAGCAGTTTCTTTCAAGCAAGCAATCCCGTTGTTTGTAGAATTTTGGTCAAAAATTGAAAATCAGTCTATTCGCAACCAAATAATGGGGAACAGGAAAATTCGGGGGGGGTGGGCCCGGTTGTTTCAGGAGAGGTTGAAACATACTGTAACGAAACGCCTAGTGACGTGGCTACTTATTTGGTATATTATCTAATCATACAGAGTAGATTCTAGTCTATTTAATTGCGGTTATTTTTGCCACGTGACTATTCAATTAGAGTTACCATCATCTCAATGGTTACAAAATTAAACTATTAACGCGTTGGATAGTTTTACTATCACATGCCTCGATTTCCCCCCGCACGATTTGTGTTAACCACATGCCATGCGTGTACAGTATGAGCGACAAAACGAAGTCTAATGAAGAGGTTGTTAGCATGTAATTTCGTACTTTCATCTACCGTTCGCTACGACTGTACAACGCCATAGCAATGTATGGAACTGTGCCAATCCGAACCAGTGGCTACGATGATGAAAAAGTTTTCCTTGCAGACGATAACATGGCGTCCACTGAAGCAACTCCTCGATTTGCGCTAGTAAATGAATCAGATCTAGTGGATTTAATTGATTTAAAAAAACACAAATAAAATACGCTGTCAAGATTCTGTCAGACTATGCTGTAGCCACGGGGAGCAGCCTGACTTATTTGAGGCTGCTTTTGAACTTATTACTGTTGGACTCAATGATGTCGGCGTTTATGTTGAAATTTTATAATCGGATTTTGAATTAAACTGGATTCTGGAACTTTGATTTTTTGAACCTTGGACTCTACTTGAATGCCTGGAAAATATCACCTCGTATATGGTCTACAAAAGGTAAGTACGCTTGTCATTCTTTTCATAGGCCTAGGCCCTGTAGATCCAGGCCTAGGCTAGATATGCTATATAATTATTAAATGACCAGAATCTATTGTATGAGTTATATAAAACAAATATTAACTGCCTTGTATTCGTGTGATGGTAAAAATATGATCACTCGGTGAAAGATGGATTGTTCCATTTCACTCGCCTGCGGCTCGTGAAATGGAACAATCCATCTTTCACCTTGTGATCATATTTTTACCATCACACTCATAGTCAGTTAATATTTGTATACTATCAATAGAAAAAAAGATACATAGCTCTGCCAAATTTACTATCATTAAGTATTTTGTCAACAAAATTATAGGCACAGAAAAAAATAAACCTACGAATCAAATATTTTTCTATGGACCTTAACGGGCACAATTTGTACAGTGCAATCAGTTTTTATGATAACCTCATGCATGGAATACTACACACCTATGACTTTTTACTGGGCTCATACACAACGTTCGTCCTTGCCCAAACTACTCATTAACCTTCAATGCATTCATATTTTCATTAAAACATTTCGTTTGTCTATATATTATTCATTTGTTCAGAAACTAAATGCCATCTTGACGTTACGAAGTGACGAAGTGTATATTAAACATTTATTCAAATTTAATAAACGTCATAATGGCATCTTTAGTATTTTGCAAGGACATTTTCTATTCAAACAAGTTATTAATTGACTACCTTTCTGCTCTAGAGATCACAATATTAGCTTATTGGTAAATTTTATGTTAGGCAAATCCAGAAATTACTCAAAATGTTTAGCTTTCGTCATCGTGGGATGATGACTTGATCACAACCGATCGGGTTCACTGCTTTTCCCGCGGAGTTTGACAGTACTCTCATTCCTCGGGTGCGATGTTCTAAGCAGTGAATCATATACATGATCTAGGGTAATACTGCCAACGTCACGGTTCATAGTGTGTTCCCCCTTCTACGTATCCAGATTGCTTCCTTGTGAATTGATTTGAATCTCTGTCAAGTATCTTTGCCCCTTCCCAGTCTATGACATGATTCTGCTGCGCAATGTGGTCTGTGATGGCTGATTTGTTTAACTCTGATAGCGACTCCTTTTTCTGGGCTCTGGTGTACTTCTTGCTACATATCTTCTCTGCATCTTTCTGGTGTTCTTTTAATCTGGTGCCAAACGATCTTCCTGTCTCCCCAATGTACAGGGTGAGTCAAAAAAAACTTGACCCTGATTGTGTCCGCCATTTTTAATTTTTAAATAATATATATCTAACATATGTGGTATCTGCGGAAAGCCTATTTCATTATCTTTAATTTGCTGCAAAGATCATTCCAATCGGATAAGTATAAACCGAGCTACAGTCTTTCGAATCAAGAATCTGCAGTGAATAAATAGCTTGATTTTCTTCTGGACACGGATTTCCTTCGCTGAACGCCGTTCATTTCAATGTGAATCCGTGGACAGAGCAGAAAACCGACTACTTGATTCAAACGACTGTAGCTCGGTCTATACCTAACCGATGTGAATGATCTTTGCAGTAAATTAAAGATAATGAATCCAGCTTTCAGATGATACCAAATATGTTAGAAATATATTACTTAAAAATTCAAAATGGCGGACACAATCAGGGTCAAGTTTTTTTTTACTCACCCTGTACGATTTTTCGCATCCTTTGCAGCTGATGTCATACACTACCTCGCACATTTGGTTGGCTTCCCTTTTGTCTTTCGGATGGACCAATAAGTTCTTGATTGTGTTGTATGGTCTCATGCCGGTAGATATTTTATGTTTCCAGAAGATGCGTTGAAGCTTTTCTGACAACCCCTCTATATACGGGATGACAACCATTCCTTTCGTCTTTTCTGCCTGTGTCTTCTTTCCTGTGCTGTTGGGTTTTTGTTTATTTGCCATTTGATGTTTCACTTTATCCATCGTCCATCTGGGGTATCCGCAGTTGTTGAGGGCAGTTCTAATCCTTTCCTCCTCTTCTTTTCTATCCTCTTTTTCAGTGACGATGTTATTCATTCTATCCAACAATGTGCGGATGACTCCGAGTTTCTAATGTAGTGGGTGCTGAGAATCAAAGTTCAGATATTTATCTGTGTGTGTTTTCTTTCTGTATCCCAACAGTTTTACCGACCTGTCTGGCTTTCTCACTATCAACGTGTCAAGAAAGGGAATTTTTCCTTCAGACTCTTCCTCGTGTATAAATTTGATGCTGCCTGTGGGGTCCACTGTGTTGAGATGATCTGTCAGCTTCTTTGTCGTGCCTCCTCTGAGGCCGACGCCATACCGACGCCATAATTTTGGTTTACAATCCATAGGAGCACTCATGATTGCTTCTTTTTCAAGCCACTCCATGAATATATTGGCGATGATGGCACTCACCGGACTCCCATTGCTGCCCCACATTTCTGACGGTAGATGTTATTTCTGAACGAAAAATATGTAGTGGTCAAGATGAACTCCAGAAGCTCCATTATGTCGTCCACATTTAGTTTTGTTCGTGTCGGCAGTGTGTCGTCTTCGTTTAGTCGGTTTCTGATGATTTCTAAGGTTTTGTTGATGGGTGTGTTCGTGAATATGGAAACCACGTCATGCGAGTTAAAGATGTCTCCCTCCTCTATATAAATGCCGCTCATTTCTTCAGATAATTGTTTGGAATTGGTGACATGATGTTCTGACTTTCCTACAATAGGTGACAAGATGTCTGCGAGTGCCCTTGATGTTTGATATCCAATGCTGCCAATATAGTCAACAATAGGACGAATAGAGTTACCCTCTTTGTGAATTTTTGTTGTGCAATATAAACACTTATATTGACCATCATCTATTTTGTTCTCATTTTTCAACCTTTGTAGTGTACCAACAAGCTTACGTTTGTATATCGGCGTTGGATCTTTTCTTAGTTTCTCATACGTTCTTTCATCACTCAACATGGCTTCAACTTTACTTTCATACGTGTTGATGTACTGTACTATGGTGCCATTCTTTCATCTTTGGTTATGTTGGATTTTGCTATTTCCATACGTAAATTCTGGGCTTCATCGGCCGGTAGGTTGGTACACGCCATGCCACAATAAATTCATCGTTAGGTATCTTGACCACCGATACGGCGAATCCAGTACCCCTAGCGAGTAACTTTTCTTGCGGATCGGTAAGCTCATTTCCCGATAGATTTTGACCCATTTTTGACGCCATTTCTTCAGCTGTGTACCGCTTAAATCAATCTTCGTGTTGTTTCCCTCTAGAAACTTCGCTTCTTTTTTGGATTTTAATCTTTCGAGCTTGGCAATATGCCGTTGTTTCGTCTTCTTTTCTTCATGCTCACGTTTGTTTTGGATGTGTTTTTCAAGATGGTCGATTACATCAAGATCATCGATGTTCAGTGTTTCTAGTTTCTGGTTCTGTGTTTCTCGTAACTGTTTCAAATGTCTAATTTTGTTGCTAACTACACGGATACGCTCGTTTATCAATTCTTTTTCAGCACGTCTTACGACGTTTCTAGCCTTTTCAGTGTTAATGGGACAACGGATGCAACGATGGGTGAACGTAAGATTGTTTATGACGCACCAACTTTTGATCAGTATACTCTAGATCGGATTTTTCGTTTCCATGTAGAAAACATTTATGTGTAGCACCCATTGCCATAGGATACTATGTATAACAAAAAATTCCGGATCCGGAAATTTATAACAAAGTTGTGATCTTCTATATGAAGGAGTTCGATTTGAGCTTAGCTATTTCACACAGTGATTAGTATATGGACAAGCATTAGGTATATGCAAAAAACACAATTTGTTTAAAAAAATGAGGACGCCCTCCTCCTGAAATCTCTGAGTCAGCCTTTAAAGTGACAGGAGGAGATTTTTTAGGATATGAATTTCTCTCAAATTGCACAGAATCGATTGTAGACCACCTACCAAGAACGTTCCGAAGGTTTATTGGCCAAACAAGTACACAAGAAAACAGCAACCTTGTTTTGAACTTGCCTGACTATCGTAATTGTCCCCATAGGACACCGTGCTTTGACTTTCTGTCGTGCACGACAGAAGTACTAAATCATCATCATAAAGACGGCGTATTCGGCTTATTCACTTCAGGTGTGATCAGGGTTCCCATTTAGGTTTTTAACTTGAAGTCCACTGGACCCCATAACTTCCAAATGTTCAGAATTATCTGGCCCAGTGGAATATTTTGTGGTCCCAAGACCAGCCTTCCAAATTTTCAGTTTCCAAATACATGGTGCATAAGATTTCCTGATTTCTATTGTGCCCTTTGGTAAAACTTTTGAGGTATCACATTTCCTTATTTTAAATGTAACAAGTTGGTTTTCTGTCTGACAATACAAATAGGTATAAATAGCCACTGCAATATTGTGCATTGGTTTTCCCACAATTAGCACTATTTTGAATGCTGCATTTAGCAGAAATATTATGTCTATAAATTTTGCTTTAAAGTTTGGAAACATATTTGGAGGTTTGGAAAAAATTTGCCTTTCAGAGGCTTAGAATTATGGGGTCCAAGTGGACCTCATTTTGTTACTCAATCTGAATTTATCGTGTCCAGTGAAAATTCTGCCTGTCATTTGACACCAAAATCCTACTAAGCGGGAACCCTGGGTGTGATCTAATACATTGGAAAGCATTCCAAATGTGCAAAAAACCCGAGTTCGAAAAAAATTGGGGGCGCTTCTTTCTGGGAATCTCCTGATTATGAATAATTATCTTAAACCATAGTATGTTAATATACACGGTTTCGATTAATATGTTGATAGAACGAAAACTTAAATTTATTGATGATTATTGTGCTGTATAAGTACTACTGATAAATGTACCTTCCATTCTATTCATTACGTCTTTAGAGCAAATTGACTAGCAACCTGACGATCACCGCAAAAAGGAGGTAGCGGTATTTGTTTTGTTAGATCTATGAGCTCTTTCCCCGTAAACACAAGGCAGGGTCCGCTCCGTGATTTTTGAAAAGTTGCAAAAATGGCATTATGGATTTAAGTGATGTCTCGAGTGTATACATAAACAGCGTACTACTTACTAAACAGTTTCATGAATAATTTGAGCCCCATTTATTATTAGGAATGACCCCCCCCATTTTAGTAGTAAAATCTGCACTAATTTTTCAATGCACATGTGCTACTCTGCAAAAATGTTAGACTAAAAATGCACCCAGAGATAATTATTCAGTATTATACTTGAGTTTCGCTTCGTCATAGATTCTGCGGCAGATCATACATATAGGTAGGCCCACCCTTCTAAATATATATTGTAATACTGTACAATTTGGGGTGTATCCTCAGGCATGTGATTTTGCGGTCTAAAATAAAATTCATCACATACAATAAAATTGAAACCAATTTGAAATTGCCCTCTGGATTATGGGAAACAGCTTATCCATCCTAAATATCCAAAATATATTGTCCCAAATTTAAGCACTTGAGTGCCCAAGGGGGGTCCATAGTACCCAACATTTGATTTTTTGCGATTTCACGGTTAGGCAAGTCAAATGTTCAAGGAGTTTTTTGCTAATTGTCCGATTTTATATCAAATAAATTTCAATTTTCTGAGAAAAATATAAGATGGTATAAATTGTGCACTAAAGGAAGTTTTTTAGCTTGGGCACTTTAATTTTGTCATGACCGTGCTCTTAACTGTGTAAGTCTATGGGAAGACCAAGGTGAATTTCAATTTTCTGAGAAAAATATAAGATGGTATAAATTTGGCTATATTTTGCAATATTATTTAAGTTTGGTTTTTTTTTTTTTTTTTAATTAAAAGTTAATTAATTAAATTGGTTCATAACTTTATACTGGAGTTGATGAGGATGGAAATGTGCGAACCACTTCTTTTCGGAGAGTGACAATTTCAATCGACCATAGGTCATAGGTCAAAGTTCGGATTTTCATTTTTATTGTGGGTATGTGGTTCTTACGTACCCCCATTTACTTGTGTTAGTTTCATGATCAAACTCCCATGGGAAAGTGGTTTATCTTGTGGTTGGGTCCATAGGACCCCCCCCCCCCCTTGTGCACTAAAGGAAGTTTTTTAGCTTGGGCACTTAAGTGTTAAGATGATTATTGAAATGATTCAGAGAAATGAACATCTTTAAAACCCAAAATAATAGATTATCCATCGAAGTGATCAATTTCCGTAACCCAAACTTTCAAGTAAAATGTCAAAATCAACTAATTAAAAATATATTAAAAAATAACAATTAGTGAGGTATTTTATAGTTAAAGCTTACCTTTTCAGTAATTTGTTCATATTGTTTAACCAAGTATAACGGTGAATTGACCTTTATTCAAAGGTCATTTTTGTTTTTGTTTTCTTTTCTCCAGAATTATCTGGGTACTAGATTTATCTGATACACTGTTCAAATGAAAGCTATTGAAGTCTTGCCTAGAGTCGAATCACACGTTTACCATCTCTGTTGATCTTTTACCTGCCAACTTGCGGTACCTGTGGTGGACAAGTACCACAGACACACCTATGACAGGTATACCTATTACAGATATTTGCTACCTGTCCACCACAGATGAACCTGTGTTGGGGATTATTTGATATTTGATTGTAACTACAGTTACAATCACGAAATCGGCTGTTGACTCCAAATAACATTGACAAGAACAACTGCAGAAAAAAAAAATGAGCGCGTATAAAAGGTTGAAGAGATTCAAACAGAGTCATCCATATTTGCTTCTAAGACAGTAAAATCATTTTCCCAAATATGAATTTACAGTTTTGTCTGGATTTCTGTATCACATTTGTACTTTGATTTTAAATGTGAAGATCATCAATCGACAAAGGAAACATGAAAAAAGTCTTAAAATAGAAAGGTACTATTGACCAATTATGTTGTTTTTTATTATTTACGAAAGCCTTAATCATGACTGGAATACTTATCAAAGCTAGATTCAGAATTAGTTTGAACTCATGAAACATTATATTAAACTATGATGAAGGGAAACTCCTTTTTTATTCTAGCATGAACAGACGACTTTAATAAATCTAGCACAGAAGATAATTCGGATGTTGCGTTTCGTGATATGAACAAATTAATGTTTATATCAGTTCTCCAGGAAGCTCCATTTCCGTCTGTGTAAAAAAATTGTCCAATCTACCCCACAGAAAATAAAATTGGACAATATTATTTTCAAATTTTCTTTTACTAATGACTGAATCTACAGATAAGATTATGTATTCATACGTTACCTAATCCAAGATTGATAAAAGTATAAAAGTCTCTACTATTTTAGGAAAGTCAAAAACAGCCATGAATATGCACATTTAGATAGACGCATAAACATTTCCAGAAAATGCGTCGCCGCTTTGTGGGCTTTGTGGCAGTTTGTGCATATTTAAATGTTTACCAATTTATTAAATTACCTAAAGCGATTAAGCCAAAAACTAAGTTCAAAACTTCAGCCCCATAAAGAAGCGTGCTTGGATTTTCTGTCGTAACAAAAAATGTTAGATCTTTTTTTTTTTACATAGAAGCTGCGTTTTGGACAATAAATAAGTTCAAAACTTAGTTATTGGTTTTCTTTGCTACTTAATTGTCCAAAAAACCTTTGAAACGTTCTCGGTAGATGCTCTAAAAGCAATCAACTGCGAAAGTGAAATTTGTATTCTTTGAAAATATCCTCGTATCCTTTAAGCCATTATAAGACAAACACTAAAGTACAATCACGCAATAGAATTAAACACACACACACATACACACACACATAGGGTAATGCTTATTACAGTTGCACTTTGAAGTGGATGCGCCCATTCATATTTTTTAAACGGTGAATTACGTGAAAATGAAAACCAAAATGTAATTTAGAGCTGAAAGTATACAACCAATGCCTATATTTAACAATAATTCACCCTCACAAAAAAGTGCTCCCATGCAAAAATCGTTTTCAAATTAAGAATTTTTTGTAAAATTGAAAACATTACAAGCAATCGCACTTGCCAGGTATCGTTAAATATTAAGTGGATTCGAAAAGTGCAAGTAAACTTTGCAATTCACCTCCAGCTCCCCTGGGCTATAATATTTGAAAAACGTAAACATTCACACTTAAGCAAATATAAATATTCATAATATTAATTACTGTGTAATATATATTCATATCGTTGTAAGTAAACTTTCATGAGTGAAAGTTCATCAAAAGAAGAGAATATGTGATCGACAGACCAACCCACCCTGAACCTTCTGACGTTGTTTGATTTTTAATTAAGGTTAAAGGCTTAATTCTCTCTAAGGTTTTTCTTTTCTTTTTTATATAAAGTACCCGGACGAAAACAAGACCTCAGATTAAGTTGTAATTAATGAATGTATTTTATAGTTTTATAGGATGGTAAATAATAGCTATGTATTTAACTAAAAAAATAACAAAGGGGGTTAAAAGGGGATTTAATAGCAGTCGAGAAGATACAGGATTCAGAATTCACCTCAAAGTAGATAGAGTCGTATATAGTTCGCTATCATTCGGAAAGCTATATATCGTGTGCAGCAATGCACTGGAACGTATTCGCTCAATTTTGATTAAAACCATTGTCTGTTGAGAACATTCATATTATAACTTAAACCTTAAGAATTGTTTGGTAAAATGTATACATCACTCTGCGTTAGCTTTGATTCAATTTTGACTTAAGATTTTACTCAACGGATTCGGTTTTTCCTTTTGGTTCAACATTTGTGCTATGTACAAGTCGCACAAATTATTGAATGCATTCATTTTGACAAAACTTTAATTTTCTTTATCTTAAAATTAGAGCGTATTTACAATGAGAAATGTTAAATCCGAGCAAATAAAAATCACGCAAAGTAAGGTTTTTTTCAATTATTTGGCTGTATGTAGTGAGACGATATACTTTTTTTGATTGCGCAAGTAATATAATCAAAAACTTTCGCGTACTTTTCTAACAATGAGTTTGATTGGGTCGCGCTAATTCGTAGGTTATGAATATGGTTCATTTAATGAAAGCAATTCATTTATTGAGTAGACATTGATTGTGCAACAACAAAAACAGTTCTGAACATAATCAAGTGAGTCATACACCTTTTGTACAATTCTCAAGGTTACATTTTATTTTATTTATTCTCTTTGTTAACCTTGAACGTTTGCAAAGTTTTCGCCAATTCTGCATTGTCAACTTTGTAAGACAAATTATTTATTTTACATTATTGATTTACATTTATCAATATTATATAACCCTATTAAATAATTAGGCAATTAAAAAAATATTATTACTTATTGAAAATGTTGAATAAAGCATTTGGTATAATTGTTTTTATTATTGATGGTATAAAATTAAAGGTGCATTTTTGTTATCCTAAGGCTTTCTATTTTTAGTTTTATGGATAATTAGATATCCTCAAGAAATGGATATTTCTATAATTTCAGTTGATTCTGATGGTGTGATTTGATGTTATAAGCAAATATTCGTATCACAGCGCAACATAGACTGCTGTGTTGTAATTCTATCCGAAAACTAGAAAATTACGAATTTCTTTCAGAGTAGATCTAATCTGCACGTACGACTGGGCACGCATACTCTACTTGGACCGTGGTTCAAATCTCAACTTATTTAAGTCGAGGTGATGAGCCTATGGATTACGAAATGCCCCTTTAATGATCATTATCATAAGCAACCGAGTGACACGTGTAAAACAAACAAAACAATAGTCCAGGAACTTTAGGATCCGTGTAGCCAGAAGGCAGAAATAAATAAGCCATAACTGATTTTTTTCAGGATAGTTTTCTTATGTTATGAGGAACAACATATCAGAAGTCCCCAAGTTTCTCCCTTGTCCTAATTGAGGAATAAGGGGTAAAGTTTATACAGGGGTAAATAAAGTAAAATGATTCAATTGAGCTAAATCATTGACTATTGTATTCTTCTAGTCTCACTGATTAAGAAAATGTATAGTTTGTCTAACTTTTGACCCTTTAGGTTTAGGAATACAGGCCAAAAAATATTCAAGGTCATCGTGTGGTAAAATTTCAAAACAGTCCGATTTCAATCAAACCAATTCCAAAATACTTGTACATGTTGTACGGTCATATTATAGTGAAAAACAATCAATCACTCGATCTACTTATATGACATAATAGGGCAGCGGCTTGTGACCTTCCATAAACTTTGTAGTAATGTCATAATGAGCCCTATAACTATGCAAGGAAATTACTTGAACTGTTTAAATATGTATTTTCAGTTTATACACAACGAGACGAGCAAATGGACACACTTTTGAAAAGAAACTGAGCATTCTGAGCCTTTACCCCCAATATGACCATGAACCATTATTTCCATTGACCATAAGCCGCAGATAGGGCAAACTATGCCCTTTTTAATCCTTATTGCATGACACAAACGGTGGTATACATTTGAACACAAATGAAACATTTTAGGATGTATAAACTTTACCCCCTTATTAATCAATTCGCACAAGGGGGAAACTTGGAGATTTTGATATGTTGCTTCGCACAAATTGCAACATTAGGAAACTATCCTGAAAAATTCGAAATAGGAAGTAATGAATATTGAATGGTTGCCCCGTTAAAATTAAACCAAAAGGGGCGGGAAACTAAAAATCAATTTGTTGAATGATGTGTTATCTTTATTACATTTAACAAACATGATTTGAAGTGTGTACGGTACCTCAAATTTTAACAATGAACATGCATAATCCTTTGGTCAGAAATATGTAATAAATATAAACACACATACATCTACCAACATGTGATTGCCATGGTAACCAAAATCCTAAAAATTTCAATTTTGGAACATATTTTCAATCATCGAATTGAATGCTCAGGTGCAGGGTAACTTTGTCCAAACACTGAGCTGATAACATAAAGAAATATAGGAGAAATATCACCAACACTCTAAATTTGAGGACAAGTTTGAGAGATCAATATTTTTCAGGAAATTGAAAAAATACACCCTAAATTGGGGCAATTTGGCGCCATAATTGGTGCTTGGCCCTTGTCCCCATTAAATTTATTTATAAAAGGTGCATGATTAGTTTTCGAAGTCTCTTCTCTTCTCTTTTTGCCTGAAAATTTTTGAACGACCCATTTTGATGGGGTGCCATGTGAAATCAAAATGGACAGTTCAGATGAATCTACATGTATTATAGTCAGTCCTGCAAAAATGGTACATGTTCACAGGCACATTTGATATGTATCCAAGTAAAAACTGTTTTTCAATTAGCAGGATTTACCAGTACACTGGCCTAAATCTGCATGTCTTGTATGCCTAGCGCCAACATCATGCCTACTACTTAAGTTGTAGATAGTACAAGTAGACCTTTTAACAATCCTTATCGTTAGACAAATATAGTGGTATTATACTGGAACATAAATTGAATCAATTGAAAAATTGACCCCTGTGTAATTCTGTCTGGACCCCTCATTAAGGCACCATTTACAACACTTAAGAATCAAGTTCCAGGGGTCCCTGTTAGTCAGTCAACATATTTAATCACTTAAACCGTTTGTAAGCGAGATGTTTTAAAAATGTCTACTGGCTGCCTGTGTCCAAGATAAGGCCGTCAAATCCCTTTAGACATATTATAGACCCCTTTCCCTATCCTCCTACCAGGGTGCGTCACCATAGGCCTACACACAACCCCACGGTCACTGTCGTCAATCAAGTACGAGTTCGAAAAACGGTAAGAAAGACAGGCATTCGACGAACGCGGATGATTGAGGGAGTCGCCAACATCCTGGAATACCGCCTGGAAAGGTTGATGGTGGAAAACGGTCTACATTAGGGAAACCTTTATTTTGAAGTTTAAATAAAAAAGACATAAAGGCACACATTATGTCATTATGAGAAAGATTAATGACAGTTGTATTAGATAATATCCATCCGTGTCATCTGGATCCTGCCTGGAAATATTGTCATCGATGCAGTAAAGCAACTGGTGATATCATTACGTTCTTTGGCAGGTGGGGTTAATACATGTTACTTGAGCACAGGTTGTCACTGAAAACAGAACAAATAAAGGAATATCATAAAGTATTTGTGATCATTTTGGGAAATAAAACTGGTATGTGAGACTTTCACAGATGAGCGATTAGCGCGGACTAATTAGAGAATAAAGGTATGAGTTTGGAAACAGTTACTTGTTTACAACGAATTGAAAACAAGGCGATGCCATTATTTAAGTGAAGAGCGGGCCGGACGTCGAGTTCGTCCAAGCAAAAATAGCGGTTTCAATTCGTCGTAAAGGGAGTACCGTTTCCAAATCATACCTTTATTATCATTTTAAATAGATTTATAATTTAAGGTAATTGTTAACCTAATTTTGCGATCCTTATGGCTTAAATACAACAAGACAGGACTACCACTAACCAGTGAGATAAATCGAACAACCCGTTCAACGCAAAGAACATACCTAACGAGACCACATATTTCTATTATAACACTAGATAGCGAACGCCAGTTCAAAAGCCGTAACCATCTTTTGCCGCAGTGCGTACTTATTTCCAGCGTGGTGTACCAATTTATTCATATATTCCCGGATTTCCATAATCTGGTGTACCAATTTATTCATGTATTCACGTATTTGCATAGAACGATGTACCATTTCCAGGCCAACAGGTTATGGCGCATGCACGTACGCGTTTCGAGTGGATGACCGTAATGAATATTTATAATTTTCAAAACATGGTTACGGTGGCCGCCTATTCTTCAACACGGGCGTACGGCCATCTCCTTTTTCTATATCTATGAACGAGACCCAACTTTGGCAGTCGCGCGCGATTGTAGCAAAACGCAGTATGACGCGAGAGTATCGATCTCCAAATAACGTCAATACGCACCGTGCAATACCCGGTCTAAATTGCGTTGAAACCGGGCAGGAACCAATGAAATTGCGCAGATTCTCATAAAAGTCTTTTACACCTACCTGAATATTTGGTGTGCCCTATGAATTATGATGCCAATATCGATGGGACTGGAGGGGGTAACTCTTAATTTTTGTCAGGTAAGCACTTAGCACTGTTAAATATTTATGAGAACCCTTCTATTATACCAGTTATCAATTTTTGTGACCCATAGCTATACCAGAAAGCCTGAAAATACCTTCTGGACGTACATTCTCATGCCCACCTTTCCCATAAGACCCCCTCCCCGGATAGTTGACCCCTTCCAATTAAAAACGTAAACTAAACAAAGATATTCAGGTCTGCCCTTGAACCTACAGCCAAATCACTCAGGATGGCAGTGTCTTGCCTTCGTTGTCACTTGCCGTGGACTCATCCTTGCCGGAATTACCATCAGCTTCATCAGCAAACCTCAGAAACATCCAGGTAAGAGTAAAGAGAAAGCATTCAATGGCTACGAGGAGAGTTGTGGTAATGCCAAGACATAACGGAAGTGCTCGATGTCGTAGACCCAACAGGATCCGCGAGTGTCACAAATAGTCTGCCAAAGAACGCAGGTGGTGTCGATTAAGGCACCGTAGATGATTGGTCCTGGAATAGATCCTTGGGGTATACAATACAAAATATTGCATTAGACAAGCGTATGCAAAGTCCAAATAAAACAACATCAAAATAAATAAATAAAGTATATACTATTGTTGGGATAATATAAATGACGAAGAAGACAACAAAAAAGAAACATTAATTATAGTTTTTAATATCTGAAAATATTTTTCTCAACAATTACTTTTAATGCAGCCATTCCTAAAGGCAATCAAAATCTATTCTTAACGTACCGAGTAGGAGCATTATGATCCGAGACACGCCGATGGCCATTGACTTATCTGTAGCTTGCACGCAACTATAAAGAATTAAATGAAATGCAAAGGTAAATTCGAAGCCAATTAAAAAATCAGTATAGAATGCAAGTGAATAGAAAAAGTGGAAAGAAATCGCAAGAGCTTTTTTTGGCAGAAAGCTCCATGAGCGGTGTTAAATGCATTCACCTGAAAAAACACCGTTTGTATGCGGTAAACAATAGCTAACAATATATAGAGAATTGGTGTTTATAAGGGGTTCCCAAAAGATAAGTCCCCCCTAAAATTCGAGGACATTTTGTTGTATAACTCCACTTAGAACTGGATGTTTAGAAAAATCCAAAAAGGTTTTGAAGAGAGGAAACATTTGGCTCTGCCACAAACGTCGTTGCTTTTCAAAAATACTTTTGGCATCAACATACACTCCCTTTTTCCAAAAATGATGTTGTCAGAAAAAGTGGCACTTTACCGTATTCAAAGGTCTAAGTAAAGAAAGTATCAATTTACAACAACGACTTCATATCCTTTCTTTATATTCATTGCGGTCTGAAGTAAATAAGCTTAAAACGTGAACGCATACGCAAATAAATGAACAAACAAGACAAATTTGCAGACAAACAAACAATGAGATGAGATTTGAGTAAGCAACACCACTCGGAATGTGAAACAGATCGACACATAAAGGAGAACTGGCTTAACGCGGTGGAATTATCCAGCGAGCATGGAACCACATTCATCAACAAACATCAGCAAATTGGTAAACAGCATGTGTAAACACTAAAATGATTTCATCAGTGCAGATGGAGGAAGCATTGACTATTGACTCTCACCCTGAATGACAAAACAATTAAGCTTATTTTGATTTAAAACAGGCATTTCAAACATTACCTTGAATTTTAGGGGGGAACTTATTTTTGGGAACCGTGTAGTTCTCAATAAGAAAATATTAATGCACGTCACTAGGTCATGTAAGTAGGCTCCTCGCTTACCTTACTTTGCTAAGTCGAACTTGTAACATGTGACCGTACAACGTCGGCAGACGTCGGGCGACGCTAGCCTTCGGCACATGCTCTTCATGTAATGCGGATAAGCATCTGACGCGCAAAGCACGTTGGAAACACTAACTTAGGCCGACATCTTCTGATATTTAAGCATGAACCCACCATAAGGATCAACACAGAATATGACATTAAGCCACTAATAGGTTCAATTAACTAAACAAATCCTTACTAATTATCTTCTTGAAATTTATATTGTTATATTCATTATCATGAAAGAAAATCTAAATAGGGTATGATTTTTTTTGACAATATTAAAAAAGTACGAGTTTAAATCGGTTTTCAAATCTTTAATATTTTTTAAAAAATGGTCTTTTTCTTCAAAGAAAACTTTATGATTAAGAAGTTGTACATATGCCATACCTGACGGTGATTACAGTTCTTGGTGAGACGATGCCAGCTAAAAGGAAGTTGCCAATGAACATGAGAACCAGAAATGCTAGGAGAGTGTTGCATCCAGTGTAGGGACACGGACCTTTAGACGCTACTCTATCGTCTTCTGTTGTATCCACACAATCACAATCTGTATAAGTCTGCAATATATAATGTTTGTTGTCTTGTGTATTAAATCATGTCAATGCGCTCTCATCTTAACATGCAAGGACAGAAGCTAAAGGGATCGAGAAAGGCGGTAAAGAAACAATGCAATGTTCCTTCTAGGCCTGCCCATCGTGCACTATGTCCGTTTTACTTCAACATGCCGAACTCGGACGTGAGGACGGGAATGACGCGCCCAGAAGAACCCCAGAAATTAAGTCCACAATTAGACATTTTTGCACAGGTTGTCAAATATTAAATTGCTCTGAAAAATGACCAAAGATCAAGGGGAAGTAAATGTTTCAAGGACCAAAGGCCTCACATAGCGCACATGCCACAACTGTGTTCGGCGATTCCCGGCGAAGTTGGTTAAATACAGATTATAGTCTACCCTACCGACACAACGAGGTACAGATACACAGAGGGGAAAGGATCGATCCCTGTGGAATCCCGGCCGTGCTATGTGTCGAGTGCGTAAATTATCATTCAGGTATCTACAGACTGTCCCAATAAAAACTATACAATCAAAACTCAAAAATTATAAAAATAAAATGTGCATTTTGCCAGATTTTTTTTACTTTATTTGTTAGACAGATCCTAAGCTAAATCCTCGCTTTTAATTCCATCCAATTTGATGGCCCTAAGCGGAGATATGATCAGTTGAACCAAGGATAAAATACACTTTGGGGCCATTTTCACCTGAAGGTTCAAGAACCCACCAAATGTATACGGCAGGTCAGCATCATTGTGGGATTACCCTCCTTTTTCAAATAAAAGAATATTGGAGAGATCAGAGTGAATGTAGTATCATGCATGAACTAATCAATATATTAATTTTTCAAGTGAAAGCACCAGAAATTATATGTTGTGGGTTAGAATGAGGGGGACTCACGCTTCAGAGGAAAAATATTATGGAATTTAAGGAATTTGGGGAATTTGATTGATGAAACTAATGTAACAGTCTACAAGTCTGTTTGAGGGACAAACTGTGTGGCCAACGCTCTAATGGGGGGGGGGGGAATTTACCCTTCCATATTCCCCACTGCCTCCAAGTTGCCAGGGCGTAATACTATTAAGAAAGCAGTGTTCCACAAAGAGCAATACAGGAAATGATTGTTGTATTCAAAGGTCTCAGTTTACTTTCCACCAAGGGTGTTTTTATTGTTGCTCTTCTGCTGAAACCTGGGAGTACAGCTGATACAAGAAGACGTTTGGAATTGAATTCCCCTATGCTACATGTATTTATTAGCAATTGCCACACTATAAAGTTATAAATTATGTTAGATCACAAGAGCAGCACTTTAACCTACTTTTTTATTTTAATTTTTCAATAAAGAATGTCTGAGGTGATTTTCATGGCAACTTTGGTTGATATCAGAATAACCGAAACTGCCCAACAGGTTTTTTCAACTGTCTCAGATAAGTAGCCATAACTCCTGAACGAGACCCCCAAATTACACCACCTAAAAACTCATGAAAGCTGGGAACACTCCTCAACAAGCAATCAGCACAACTCCGGTTTGAGAAGAACTTACATTTTTTGGTCAAAAAAATACTCTTTGATTGTATAGTTTGTTTGGGACCGTCTGTATTTGTTTCTTGAGTGATAATTGTGGACGTCCGAGCGTCTAGTAAATTATCCATTAAAAAGTAGTTTGCAAAACTGATTTGTGTTGTACTTATACATAAATACTGGTAATTCCAAATTATTCATGTCAAAAATGTTGAGAATCCTGGCGCCGTACGCCCTATACTGATCATTAACATTCTGAAAGCCCTTGTTTTTGGGAGCTTAAAACAGTTTGTCCTGAGACGAATTTTGGCCATGGAAGAAGGAGATAAGACGGACCACAACGACTTTCAGATCCGATTTTAATCCGCTTATCCATTCACCCGCACAAAAGGAAGGGATTCAAAAACCCCCCTCGTCATATCCTCTCCGCATCGATGATAGGCGAGCAATCATTACGTAGAAGATTTTGAAAACTCTATGTCCGAACATTTAAATTGTAAAGTATTGCATATTAACACATGTTCCGGCGGTCCTCCGTGTGTATTTGTTGTTTGTTTTCGTTATATAAAGTTAATGTACATCGTTATGCGTTCAGTGTGAAAAATAAAGACGAGAGTTTGACTGAATTTTAAAGTTGAACCCGGGGGCGTCTTGGTTTTTCGTTGGGCACCCATGCTCCGTTCCAGGGTTCTGAAAATGAACTCTAAACGGGGAACCACTGTCAGTTAAAATATCTCCGGCCCCTAATTGGACGCAGCTGTGGTAATTATCACTAGTTTTCAGTGAAATATACACCTAACGGCAGAGCAGTAATATGACATCCTTACGTTCTTTTTAAATATATTCCCACTAGTATTATTCCAGTTATCTTACTCTCTTTTGAATTACACTTATAATGTAATTATCCACATCTTTACTGTATGCAAATATTTTTGATTAATATTGTAACAATTCATTGTGTCACTGAATGCATTATTTAATATATTATTTATCATATTGTTTTGCTGTATGCCTAATCTAGATGAACAAAATAAAAATTGATTGAGATTGGAAGGTAATTTTCAGTGAGTATGATACCCCTTTCGGGACTGTCCCTCAATACATGAAAAAAATACACACATTTAAAAATAGCCAACATAAATGACACTGTACTACTGCAAGAAAAAAATACACACTTAGGGTTATTTTTGCTGATATGTTTTAGGTTAATTTTTCCTATTTGTACATTGAATCACATCACAACTGAATTTGTACCCCCAGCGGGACTAGAACTGATTAATTTGAATTTGATACCCCTACGGTAGTCCCCGCATTTGCTCTAGTCCTCCTTTTTTTCGACGAGCATGGGTTCCCGAGCAAAATCCAAGAACCCCCTGGCGTGTTGATCGGTTTTCCATGGATGCGGCCTATGTTTGAGTATTTACTTTCGCAACATTCATCGCTTGCTGATTCGATGATTCCCGATGACCCTGAATCTTTTCGCAATGAAGAATCACCACGAACTGAGAATTTTCTCGAGCCTGCAAATCTGAATAGGATTATCTTCGGAATGGCCACTTGATAGAATATGAATACTAATTGCAATTATGGGGCGGCAGATAGATCGTCCAAACGCAATGGTCGTTGTGGTTTCTTCTTTCTCTTTTCTTCCATGGTTTGTCTAAACCATTTTGACGACACTCCATTGTGGAAGTGACACTTTGTTAGCCCCATTTTCATCATCGAGTCACCCAAGAACCATTTTTTGTTTAGATTTTACCACGTCACCAATTTGAAAATTTTCATCAAAGACCTTAGAAAACGTGGACTTTTGTCACCCAACCCCTTTTTTGGGCCCTTTGGGTGTCTCTCATCCAAAGACCCCTAAGTCCTCTATCCCAAACCCTGTAATGCCACCAACGTCCCCCAAGATTTTTGCCATATTAGCATAGCTAATTTAAATACGTCAAATACAGTGCCGCTTTTTTAACATCCAATTTTTCGTGTAAGGTTTTTGAAATCGCATCACTGTATTCTTCAATTAGTTTCAACTATTAAATATCCTTACAACTTTGTTCAAACACTCTTTTTTAAATTTGTATTGTCAACATACATACATACACGGCAATTGATATAGCGCCTTCTCACAAACAAGGTCAAAGCGCTTTACAAATAGAGAGCATTACTGATTTACCTAAACATTTGAATCTTTTACATACCTGTTGTATTACTATGAGAGAAGTACTTAAACATCAAACTAGAAGATATAAGAAATCACTGCATAATTACAATATCATGTGGGCAATAACAAAACCCCTTTAAGCACACAATCAACTCTAGGAAATAGAGAAAATTTTAGATCTTTCTTAAAATACCAATGGACTTGGAGTTGCGAACAGAGATAGGCAAGAGTTCCATAGGCTAGGGCCGCATTGATGAAAGCCATGTCCACCCACTGACCTTTTGTGCGGGAAACGTGAGGATCGTGCTTCATCTCAAACGCAATCCTGGCCTGCCCGTATTATAAAAAGATAGGTATTCGGACAGGTAAGATGGCAATTGTCCCGAAATGCCCTTGTACGTAATGAAGTCATAAGCTTAATACAACGCGCTCACTAACTGGTAGCCAATGGAGCTCTTTAAGTATTGGTGTGGCTGGTGTCCTTCTATTCAGATCTGCAACACTCAGCCTGGCTGCTCTATTCTGCAAAATCTGAGGTTTACTCCGACTCTGGCCGACATTCCATACAAAAGTGGAATTGGCATAGTCCAAGCGAGATAAACTCAGTGACGTACGATAATGATGACAACTCCCAAATTGGATAAGCGGCGAATCGGTACATATTGCGAAGTGAGTGAAAGTTTACAGACTTAATGATGACCTTTAACAGTTCAGTCCTAGACCATTGTTCTGATCAAACCGACCAAAGGTTCTAATTGCCAGGACTGGGGACATCCTCTGTCCCACCCTGATGGTAAGATCTTTTGAGGCGATTTGTGTAATAGGATGAACCTGCGATGAAAAGTCTGTCTTTTCATCCTTCAATTTGAGTTTGTTTTACAGCGCATTCACTCACTGATTTCATCAATCAAAGAGAGAGTCTTTTGACAGGCATTTTGGCATCACCATCAATCTTAGGATCAAATTGTCAAATAGAGCTGTCCATCATCAGCATACATGTGGTATGCAATATTGTGCTTCCGGATATTGATTCGATACAATGTGTACTTAGAAAACGATATGCCCTAACCACAAATCCCTAGTAAGACCGAAAGGGAGATGATGCTTGTTGAAATTGCATCCCAATCCGCACACGAAAAGAGCGGGTCTGCAGGAGACCGAATCCACTTTAAGGCAGTACCTTGAATTTGAAAGTATCACGTACCCTATCCAAAATGGTATGATCACATAATCAAAAGCTGCGAAAGATCTAGGAGGGCACAAAAGCAACTGCCTTACTGTTGTGACTTGCATTGAGGATATCGGTCTTGAACACGCAAAAGTCCGTTTCAGTGTTTTTGGTCGTTCTTTGTAAGCTGACTGAATCTTCTCATTTAAGTCATTGGAGACAAGATGACCTTCTGGGCACTCAACTAATGGGATTTTCTCCATGAACGTAGACACGCAGCTAATATTTGACACAGGCCGATAGTTTTTGAGCACCTCTTGTCAAGGTGAAGGCTTTTTGAGATTGGGTGTCACAGCAGCTTCCCTGAGCTTAGCTGGGAAAACCAGTGCGGATAGACTTGTTAATGAATCAGTTTTAATGGCTCAGCCAGAGGTGCAACATTCTCCTTAAGTAACACCAAGAATGGTGTCTAAGGAACATATTTTTTGATGGAGTGGACATAATCACTTGGTTACCTCTTCAACAGTGACTGTATTAAACTCATGCATTGGAACGGTCTCATCAAGTATTGTCCCACTTAGATCATTCATGCCGAGTTAGCCTGGATAAATTGTCAAGGTCCCGTCTGATTTTTGTTTGTATAACCTTGTCGCTGAAAAAACCTGGCAATGAGCACTTAGTTCAGTAGGTGAATTACAGTTAGGAAGTGGTTTGTTTTGGGGTTCAGAAGCTTATTCAGAGTAGCAACATGGTTTGTTGTTAGCATCTTCTAATTGTTCTCTGTAATAACCTCCTTAGCATGATGAATGAGTTTACCAGCCACTGCTGATTGTACATTGTATGCATCTAGATCGACACTATTTGCTAGTTTTTTACCCATGTCTCTCTAAACGTCTACGTCACGTCTGGCCTCATAAATTCTTTATTAAACCAAGGTGATCGTGGTCTAATAATGCTGGAACTCTTGTTGAGGAGGTTCATGGGAATCGATTACACTAATTAAGACTCCTCAAATTTACCAAGCACCGCATCAACTGAGCCATCACGCAGGTCAAGACTGCCAATCGTGGATGGAAATGTGCATTTGAGAAAGAGTCCTTGGCAATATCTGTTATAATTTCTGATGGGTGCCATAGTTCTCATGATTGGTGATTTTCCTGCTGCTAATCGGACAATGAATCAATCAAACGATGAGCAGAGCCTAGCCCATGCAAAGCCCCCCCCAGCAACTATCCATCTTTCAGACGAGATATGATCATGTCCATAGTGTGACATCTTTATGGGTAGGGCCATGGATATGTTGATGAAAACCATTAGCAGCCAGAATCCTCCCAAAGAAATAGACTCCGGTTTTTTGCGTTGAGGTTCGACATTGCACGTTGCTAAAATCACCCAAAAGCCCCAAAAAAATTAATCGTTTTAGCGGGAACAAGAGCATCTCTTAAGGAAAGTATCAAACTCATTTAAGATTGACTTATTTTGAGACCGTTTTCCCTGGAAGGTGGTGGACGATACACAGGGATGAGTCTAACACAGTTTTATTTATTCCCACACGCATGTCAAAGAAGGTGTGTTAATCCCTGTGGGTGTATTGTCCAAGGGTGATTCGTTATTGCTTCCAGACGATATCATTTGGGGATAGTTTATCATTACAACATGATTTATCATTTCAATGTGATTCATCAATATAGTTGATGTCAGAGAAGTTCCCAATCCATGCAGTTTGCTTGATATCATTAGCAGATAATTTATTTGCTTAAATCGGTTGCTTACTTCAGACAGCTCATTATGATCGAGTTGTTAATTGGGGGCCATGTCGGCAGGTGAATAAACTATTGTCCGCATCATCTGCATATAATATAATCCCAATACATCTTTGGTACGTATGTGTAATATCGTTTACGTAAAATATCAATATTAATTGTCCAAGTAAGATCCCTGAGGTACTCCACAAGTTAGCTTTTCAAAATGGAACTGCCCAGAATATACCGTCAGAATAAACACCAAAATATACAGATGACAGAAGCATGGATCAAATTTGATGCCCTCTTGCCAGTTTCGAGACCTAACCCTAAACCTTGAAGTCCTTACCTTTGGTTTTGATATGGTGTACTGATTCCGGCAAGAGCTGATTGAGCATCCCAAAAAGATGACTGATATAGTACTTACACATCCCATAGTACTCTATAGGATTACAGAGAGTTTAAATCCGAGCCTTGTGCTTGTAAGTTGAGTCGCTTTACCAAAATGCCGCCTAAAGGCACCAAAACCCAGAGGCTGGAACCAATACCAAACCTATCGAGTAAAAGAAAAATTATTAGAAAAGTTCCAAATAATGTTTCATCATTATTTATTCCTTCGGGATATACGGAACGATGGGGCATATAACGTGATTGATTGTTGTGATAGTCTCTTCCTGGAATAGTTACGAGGTTAGAAAACCGGGTATATGCTTATGGCCGCTGCGGTAATGCAGTGGAGCGCCCGTGCCCAGCTGTGTTCAGCAATGTGACCGATGAGTGGAACTTTGAACCTTATGGCGTTTCATTCACTTCACAGTTCCTGAACACAGCAGGCAATTGGACGCATCCCACTGCATTACGCATCTGCATAATCATGCAAACCCGTTTCTAAACCTCGTAAATGTCTTTTGAGATAATTGAATATTTTAAGAATGTTTAAAAATGTACTGTCGGTACACAGGCAAAGACAACAAATGTTGTTGGCACTCCATGGGAGTCAGACGTCGCTATTGCAATTAAATTGGCAAAACACGGGCAAAATTCTGCATGTTGTTCTACGGTCTTTACCTGATTTAAATATATTTAATAATTAAAACAGCAGGTGGTCTATTTCAATGGCATTTGAATAAAGATGTAGCATTTTTAACTGATACGAAAGTATCCAAATTAAATATTATTCACATCCGATTAAATTTCCATGATCATGTCATAATTGGTTAAAGTTTGTTCATTTAACTTTGATGGCCGGTTTGTATTGCTTATTAGAACTGAAAAGGAAAATAAGATACAAAAGTCGTACACGATTTTTTCTTTCATCAACAGAGTTAATTTCGGACCTAACACCTATAGATAATCGCTCATCTACCAATCCTGGCTTGTTAGCTCGATTGGTAAAAGCGCCTTCACTAGTAATACGGAGGTTGCCGGTTCGAATCCTGACAAGCGCACATGGGTTTTTTTCAACACTTGTGTGCACTGGCAATCTCCAGGAAACTTTGTCTGCCTGGAGAACTAGTAGTTAAATCTCAACAGAGCTACACGTTCATGCATAACCCAAAAGCACAACTCAATTCCAAACACCATTTCAATTCAAATTTATCCAATTTTCAGAAGGAAAAAAAAGAAAAGCAAACGAGATTCAACCACATCTGAAGCACATAGTTCATTGCGTTGCTCAGATCGTTTAATAAAGGACTAAAATTGAAAGCACTTGGCTATCTTCATGTTACATGTGTGCTTTAAACTTTGAGAAAACTTTACATCTAACTTCTAAGGCAATTCTTATCTCGAATTTTCCGAATTTTGAATAGACTTTATAACAAACAATACAATGGGTGTTTTAAGTTCTAAAAGAATGTTTGAACAGACAGCAATTCAAATAGGTACCATACCTACTGTAATATTTGCCTTTTGGGTTGGCAAACCAAATTGTGTTTCTAGATACTTTGGCAGAAAAGCACTGAAAGAGTATATGATGGCGCCCTGCATCATCATCGATCCACACAGTGGTATGTAGACCTTATTGCAGCACAGACGCCATAGAGAAAATAACAGCTCTGTAAAGAGGAAACAGAAAAGCACGAAAAAACTCAAGATAATTTAGAAGAGTTGTCTATAGCAGTTCAAATGTCCATATAGATAAATGAGTGTTTTATTAGCACATTCGATTGTCGATGTCGATATAAGGTCATTCAAATATCCATATAGCTAAACAAACGTTTTATATCGCATATTAGATATCAAAATAGGCAGTTCGAATGTCCACATGACTAAATTTATATCTAGTTATCTTGATTTATTGTCAATGAGGGAAATTAATTAAGAAATAAAGGGTGATGCAGTATCCTTTATGGGCGAATAATGTGTCCGAGGTCTGGAAAAAATAAATAATGGACGAGGCGCAGCCGAGTCCATTATTTTATTTTTTTCCGGCCGAGGATACATTATGAGCCCATAAATAATACTGCAAACCCTTTATTTCTATTCTATTACCGAAAACAGCGTGATATAATGAGAAAATGCATTCGCGACCCATTATTGCAGAATAATGGGCCGTAAACTGACCAATCAGAATGCAGCATTTTCAATAATGGGTAGCAGAGGTAATAGAATATTGAATAGTGATCTCAATTGCCATGGTTGTAAACAGCATCTACTCCAAGCAATCATTTATATAAGCCGTTCAAATATCCATTATTAGCTAAATGATTTTTATTATCACATTGCCAATATATTAAAGATCGTTCTAATGTCCATATAACTAAACAACACTGCAAAAACTGTGGCGTTAAAATTAACACCACGGGTGTTAAATTTAACACCGGCCCAGTCGACACCAACCGGTGTTAAATGAACACTAGGTTGGGTGTTAAAATACATATATACAAACATGATGACACTGATGGGTGATATTTTAACAATGTATGCTGGTGTTAAGTTAACACTTTTGCTGGTGTCATATTACTATGTGACACCATTGGGTGTTGATTTATTTCTGTTTGAACTCCACTGGTGTTAATTGATTCTACTGGTGTAAATCTAACGCTGGTCTAACTTTAATTGAGGTCCACACCTGCAACCAGTGTTAATGTAACGCTAGGATAGGTGTTAAGTATAGTTGGTGTAACCTTCATCAAACTAATTTTTATTGTTGCTTTTGCTGTTTTTCTTCTCAAATAAATATCACTTTGATTTACAAAGAAGTCCACCAAAGTGCTGTCTTAAGCTATTTTAGATATTGTTTTGGCACCAAAGACAGAGTCAACCAGCTTTAATTAACCACCGGCAGCTTTAAACCCCGGTTTAGTGTTGCATATTTAACACCAGTTTTTGCAGTGAATGGTAAATAGCCACATATTCAAACGCCAACATAGGTAAAAAAATGACCAGGCCCCAATAAGGTAAATTATTGCTGAAGGTAACTATCACCTCACCTTTAAATGAAGACCGCTTTCTATGTCGCTTGTAACTTTTCGGAACACTAATTTTACTAACATCCCATTATGTTGTGGACAACCTTTTTGAACCAATCGTCTTGGAAAACCCCAAAATGGAACGGAGAAAAGTAGAAAAGTGAAAACCTGCTATTAGGACCCTACCCCAGGCAACAACCTAACGTGGATCGCGTGGTGTGAGGTCGATGGTTTCCGTGTCTATCGATAGAAATCTACCATAGGTAAACAAGGAAGGCATGACTGGAGCCGATGATGTGGGAACCAACTCCCACATACTTTTCATGATACCTTGTAATTGAAAAATAAAATTATGTTACAATTGTCTTACCTCTGGGAAATTCCCCGTGGCTACAGAGCCTCGAATAGATATTTTCGTATTACGATCAGGGATCATGCATCATAACCCTTTAAGCTATACTACGGAAACAAGAAAATAATATCCCGTCATATTAAGGGTTATTTATTATTTATTAGTTTATTACAAACATATACGAGGCAACATCAGTGGTCACAGGGTTTCGGCTCGATCATTTATCAAAATAATAACTAAGTCAAAGACAAGCATTTAACTTTTATATATGAAAGAGTATATTGTCAACAGAATATTACTTGGGGTGAAAATTGAAGAAAAAAAACTTACCATAGCTTCAAAATGCAACCAAAATGCAAAATTGATGAAAAATTGGCTGAAAATCCACATGCGGCCGTGAGGCGTATTGTTTTAGGTGCTTACAAAAATAGTTATAAGAAGAAACTTAGGTGAGAAGGACAAAAAGCCATTGAAATTTTTATATGATTGGTTATGGATCATTTAAGACTCAAATATTGAAGAAAAATCATCTATGGTTTCGAAAATTCCACAAAATAGGAAAATTGGTCAAAAATCCAAAATGGCGGCTATGCAATAAATGACAGGCCAAACCCTGTGGTGAGCACGTATACCCAAATTATCGGGAACTATAATCCTAAGGAACTCCAAACACGGACACGGGGAAGGACAATAGGGGACTTTATTAACAGACGAATCCAAATAGTCAAGTGAGGAGAAGTATAAAATTAATAAATACTTCCAAAGCAAGGAGAAAAAAACAACAATCAGTCTGAAAGAATTCCACTTTTGGATAATCCAGTGCGTGAGACGACTACTCTAAAATATTCTAAAACAGGGGCTGCGAAATCTCGATTAAAATCTTGATTTGAGATTTTTTCATCGCAAATCATCCCTGTGTAAAAGTATAGGAAATTCTTTGAATTTTAGCCTTTCCAGCCTTTTCAGGTTTTTTGATCAGGGATGATCACACCCCTGTCTAAAGTAAGAGAACAAAAAATAATAAGCTTTTATAGTCGATTCGCGTTGATACGTCAGTCCTGGAGTTTTGGCCTATGGCAATAAGTCGGAGAGGGAAAAATGAAAGAATTCAAATCAAGTGCCACACCGGATGATCTTAGAGGACACTCCGGTCATTATAAACTCACTCACTGCCACTAAAATACAATTTTTCATCATGTATGGAAAACGCACAATAGTGTATTTCAAGCCTTAATATTCCTCCACCAATAACATGATTAACAAAGTCCCTGCGCCTCAATTGAATTTTTCACCTCCGCAAGAATGGTACAGGGTTCCCATCTCATATGATCGAGTATATTTAGAGAGGAGAGCAAAATGGCGTATGTGATTCTTATTAGATCGCTAAAAATAGCGGCCAAGCATCATCAATTAGGGACACTATTGTAGTGTTATAAACGAGAATCCATTCTAGAAGTTTGGGGAAGAAGAAGGTTTGAAGATGGTTTTTCTATAGTTGATGGTTGCTGAATCAGAATTTGGGTCCAACCTCGGGGAAATGGGGGGGGAAACTTTGTAAAATAAGGTGGGTAATTAAATTTTGTACAGGGGGGTACAATTGGACATCAGGTCAAAATTGTGTTGTTAAATGTACACCAATGTATTTGTCTCATTATATGATTAAAAAAAGGTCTTATAGTTTGTAAGGTTCCGACTTTTAGTTACTGGGGGCTACAGCCCTGATAGGGTTCTAAGTCATTCTGGGGCAAAAAATCCAGTGCTCAGATTTTGTTTGAACCGGTGTCAATTAGTGCCCTGGGCATACTGAAGCAGAAAAATTAATTCCCTTCTTTGGGTGACAGCTCGGTCCCCCTCCTTTGAGTCCTATTTTGGTGGACCCCATAGACCCTGAGTTCCTTGTTACATTTTCCCGGAATTACGAAAACCAAAAGCCCAAAACATTGTAATTATAAGGCAAGACGGAACAATTTGACACCAGTTTCAACGAATCGGAGCACTGGGTAACGATTACCCCCAGGATGACCTTGAACCTCAAAGGGCTGTACCTGGGTTTAACTAGACGGTCGGAACTGGACAAACTATCCTTTTTTAATCCATAAGAGACAAAAATTACCCAGTGGTGTACATTATTTAAACACATTGACCTGATTTAAATTACCCGTCAAAATTTTACCCCTTATTTTTACCAAGTTTCCCCCCAGTTCCCAGAGGTTGGACCCAAATATTATGACTTTAGCACCCTTCAAAACTTATAGAAAAAACATCTTCAACCTTCTTCCCCAACTTCTAGAATGGGACTCTGATTTATAACCCTGATATAGTACTCGCCCAAATGAAGCAAATGGTCGTCAAAAAAAAGGGAATTTCGTTTTACGTTTAAAGACGAATTTATCAATTTTGTGATTTCGTGTCCCGTATTTGACACTTAAAGCCTTGTGAAATAATGTCCTGATAAACGCCAAGAGCTGCAAGCATTATGTGACTCATTAGGGTTCCTCATCTCATAAGTCTCTACACAAAAGAGGACTTCATTACCTTTTTCTATGATATTTCGCTGGTTATTCCTAACAGAAAAATGATGTTTTTAAATACTTCTGACAGTGCGTCTTTGCTATATAGGCCTACTTGGAAGGCTTTGTAAACGTAATATTCGCGGGAGTATGTACTCGGAATGGAAACTGAATTGAACTGAAAAAATGACTGTTTTGACTGAAATTGGAACCTCCACGACTCAGCTACCTTCACCTCTTTCTAATTAATCTGAAAGACTTAGAGCTGAGATTAATAACTATCCGCACCATACGTAGTCTTTCCAAAATATAGGAGACGACAAATATCTGAGCTTGAATTCCAAAATTGCTAATCACCTCAAATCGGGGGACCCATAAAAACACGTGACCATATTCACTGATTTGGTGCTTTGAGTAATATCTCACACCCAACCTTTGCAAACTGCGACAGTTACAAAGTTGTTTACAATTTGTGTTTGGGGGCAAACCTATGCGCCACCCGGAATTTGTTTTTTAAATAACGTTCATTTCTCGGCCAAGGGGGGGGGGGGGAGAAATTTTTTTTTTCAGTGAATGCTCGATAAACCGTACGTAAAAATAACGTGAAATTCCTGTGAAATGAGAGATTTCGTAAAGAGAAAATAATTTACGGGAAATCAACGTAAATCTCAGAAATATTGCCGTAAAATACGAAACTTACTATTTTACCGACTACTGGAATTTACTGTAATTCTACTGTAATTGTTGCGTAATTGCGGGTATCCATCCTGAACATGGTTTTTCTATCATATGTCTGCAGGACTGTTTGTAAGATCTGCGGGTGTCACGAAAAGGTAACCCAGTATCAGCTGGTCTGCTTATACAGATACTATTTTCTCTTTTATTTTGAAAGGATTTGAATTCAAATTCTAACCAAAATATAAAAGGGTGTGAAAATGGCAATGACCAATAACTTGTATACCATTACATTCTGCAAAAGTTTCAATCGATGTCGGCCGTTCATGCCGCCATTTAACTGGTATTTAAGTCCTAAGCAGGCTGTACTAAATAGTCGAATTGGTTGATGGTGCTGTCGGTGTCAGAGATGGTAGGATTAAATTGTCAGTCTTGGGAGGTTTCAAGGAGGATTTAACAATGTATTAAAATCCCTCCAATACCTTCAAGAATGTAAGCCTCGCATAAGGTGATATTTGTGGTTTTGTGTGGGTTTTTCCGTGCCAAAATTGACTTGCGGTTGGAAGTTGTCTCTTAAAAAGTCGCGCCGTTATCATTTTCCATAACTTTTAGGTTTTATTTCTGGGCGCGCGGCCATAATGCCATATGACCTCAAATGTTTTTTTTAAGTATCATTTTTAAAATAATTAAGCTGTTTTGTTCTTTAAAATCCATATGTGTAACAAGCTTTATATAAGTTAAAGACGGTTACCTTATTAAATCAAAAGACAATTCTGTCTTTAAAGCACAGAAATGTTATTACAATAAGTGTGGATTTGAGTTATCAAAGAATCTTTAATTTTTTTTTTAACTGAAAGACAACGAGCCCAAAGTAGAGCTTTAATTTATAATTAAGGATTTCAGGTTAAAAATATTGACATTCTGGTTAGTAGATTTGAATATTTCGCATCTGACGGTTTTCTAAGGAATTTCGGGATTCTTGCAGACAAAAAGATTTATACGCCCTCTTTATGGAGTGAACTTTGGTACTGTTGTAGTCGTCGGTTGTTGTTGTTGAGGTTAATAGCTTTCTTTAGTAAACATGAATTGATTAATGAGAGGAGGTCTAATAGACCCCGTGACCTATTTATCATGCCCAACACCACCATTATTGTTTTTCCACAAGCCAAAATGTCGCAACGACAGCCTTTGATCCGCCTTGTTATGCCAAAGGATACATTTCAGGCATACACACCACTTCAACTTATAGGTGACGAAAGCATATTACAAAGCATCAATGACAGATCGTTTAAAAGCTTGCCTTCAATTTCATTCTGTAATGCCCAGTGAGATTTCACAAAACATTAAAACGATCAGAGTCCAAAATAGTGAAATGGTTCTGCATAAAATTAACCGCTGTCATTTTCTCGGCTAACTCGTTATCAGTGGTACATCCATGGTTTGGAGTTGTACCTGATTAAACATGTCAATCCAATTAGGGTCTCATATTCTAGCAATTCACGCAGGATTTGATACTTTGTTTCAAAAACCTGATACACCGCAAAAACGGCAGGGTTTCCATGAAGGCCAATTTCGGTTGTACGACTACTTGTGTCGACATTTTGAATGTTTCCCTTTCGTGTTCCTTTCCCCCCCTTGGCTAGTGTGATGAATGTACTGAGTACTAAGGTCAAACGCTACTGTTGAGATTTACCAAAATACTTGCAAAGAAATATATTTTTGTAATCACGTTTTTTTACACCATTCCTGGATTCCCCAGTTAAATCTCGTAAAGACTCGATGTGCGCAGGAATATAGTTGCGCAGAGGGATAAGCAGTGATTTGCTAATCCGAAATCGAAAAAAAAAAATAATCAGAAATAAGTTTTGTATTTTGTGCATTGGGCCTGGAATATGAGAACATAAAACCTGCAAGTGGTGGGCTTGGAAATCCGTGCTAATTAAAGACACCGCAGTTACCTTTATCGAAGTTCTGTAATTCTATACGTGCGTATTAAAATCCCAACTTTGAGATCAAAAAGCCTTCCAGAGCGCGATATTGTGCATCATGAACAATACAGTTTGACTTCAAACACACATCATTGATCTTTGTTTAATTCTGTACTGGTGTAAACACAATCAGCTGTTTAGTATGGATTTTGGACGCCAGTCGCCTCTATGTCTATTTACAGACAAAACGGGATTCCTCAAATACTATTTGGTGGTTTGTACATGACAGTGGTATAGGTGAAATTTGTACACACTTTGCATATTATAAGTTAACAAAATTGCATTTCCACATTTTTCAATTATCTAGCATTATCGATTGATATCACTGTAATTAAAGCAATAACGCAATTTTATCTATATTCACATAATAATGTTTTCGGACGCAACAAAGCGTGGCTTCAACAATTCATTCTTCTATAGTTTATTTACAAGCCTCTGGTGCTGCAACGAGAGATTTCACGTATCAGGTAGCCCTAAAAAATCGAAAGTACTAATTTTCCTGATGTAAAGCTTCCATCAAATATCCACCATCTGAACTAAGAATGTTCTTTGGTTAATAAAAAAAAAAGTGAAATTTTAATTCGTATAGGAGCAAATACGAAAATTAGCTATGTTGTATATGGAAAATAAGTTACATCAAATTACATTTTTCTCTCTTTTAGACATTTGTAGCCAAAATACGAAATAGAAATCTATTAGAGGTCTAATCTATAGAAATTACATTATGACTTAGGTGATGTTTCATCTGAGGTGATCATTGGAATAACATGTCAATAAATCTGCATAATAATTAGAGATTCTATTATCCACAGGCTGTCCTATATTCGTGAAAAAATAAAGATTACAAATAAAACATCAATGTTCTGAAGCTCAATATGTTAGCTATTGAAGCAATTTATCTATATATGTATTTTCACTACAAGGACAATTAGAAAACACGTATGCAGATTAATTCGTCACCTAAGGTGACCATCATCTAAGGTGACATACCTAAGGTGGACAACCATCTGAGGCGGCAGTCGGCCTATGTGAAACTAAGGTGATATCACTAAGGTGAATCATCTAAGGTGGTATCACCTACGGTGAACATCATTAAAAGATGACATTACTTAAGGTATGGCATCACCTAAAGGTGGCATCATCTAAGGTGACATCACCTAAGGTGACACCGTCATGAGGGCTTGGCCAATCGGCTTAGGGACACCTAAGTATCCCTAAGGTGACATTTCACTTAAGGTGGGTTATCACCTAAGGTGACAAACAATCATGAGGCGGGGCAATCGGCTAAGGTTGCAACATCATGAGGCCAGCAATCGGACTAATGGTTGACACCTAAGGTGATATCACCTAAAGTGACATCATCCAAGGTGGTATCACTCAAGGTGACATCTTAAAGATGACATCACCTAAGGTGGCATCATCTAAGGTGGCATTATCTAAGGTGGCTCATCTAACTTAGAGTGGCATCACATAAGTGACATCTTAAGAGCATCTAAAAAAACATACTTAACCAAGATAAAGACCTGTCGTGGACGTGTCAGAGTTCTCATCATAATCTACGCAAGAGGCAGTAAGGGCCCGTACCCTAACCCAATCACCAGCTGACCGAGGACTATCATGATATACGCCACATAACTCTCATAGACCATCTGAGTTTTCTCGTCTCGCAAGTCAACCATGGCCCGCGATTGTACAACGAATCTAGTCACACCTTCCCCTAAAGACGAGATGATTTGTTGGAGTCGTGTTGATTTCGTAAGGTCCAAATATCATTGGGGGACTATAATGAAGCACCCATCGCCATGGTTACGCACCAGTTACCAAGCCACCTGGGACGGTGGCTCTTAGGTCTGCCTCCAACATGAGTACAATAATGGTAGCCCCGACACTACCAGCGGACAATGGACGTCGCCAAGCCAAGCTGTGAAGCACTCACCAGTGATAACGAGTTTTCTGTTGTGGTTTAATTACCCCTAAATTAAAGAAAAGATTGAACACATAATTTGAGCAATTACTTTACCACAAACGACAATCCACAGCTAATAACCCAGACAAGCCGCCCAAACTTCTCTTCCCCTCCCACATTTTCTCCTCTGAAAAGCACTTTATTCATATCACGACAGGGCGCAAAACTTTGGAATATCCCAGAATCCTCACAAAATGACCACCAAAATACTTTTAAAGCTCAACTGAAAAAAACATTTTGCACATCACCAGTACATTCTTTTTTAAATTTCTCCTCAAGTTTCCCTTATTTCTCTCACCTTTCTTCACCTACTCCTATCTCTCTCCTTACCTTCCTCACCTTTACCTCTTCAATCTCTGCTCCTCATTAATGAAATTATTATTACATACCTCAGCAAGACCTGTTTGATAATCTCGGCCTTCTTCCAATTCGCGTATCCCGTTTTCCCTTCCCGTTAAGTTGTATGTTTTAGCTTAGATAGTATTGTTTTTGTTGATTTGTCATACTGTTTTTTTTTGTATGTTTATTTTACCTATGTATTTTTCTATATCACCTCTTACTTGTTCATTAATTGTATCTTTAGTATATTGGCCAAAGAAAAGATTGTATTAATTACAGGGCCAGCAATACCATAAGCCCTAATCGGGTTGTCCATTACTGGTCCTAGCATATCATATCAAATACTCAATCAAAAGCAATTGGTTTTTAACACAAAACTTTAATTTTATTATTATTAATATAATACTAGTATTAATACATTCTGTCACGTTCGATATGTTATGCGGAATAAAACTTACATGAACACAAAAACAATGATTGATGATTGCCTTAAGTGAGTGCGTGAGTGCGTGAGTGATGAGTGAGTGAGTGGTGAGTGAGTGCGTGAGTGGATGAGTGAGTGAGTGAGGTGAGTAAGGTGAGTGAGCTGACGAGCAAACGAGGGAGCCGGACCTGGACGCTTTCCAAAATGCATTATAATAACAATAAAATTAAAACTGGTTTGAGTTTACCAATGATGGAACTCAAATGTCCCTTCTCCATCTTCCTCTGTCTTGATGTTGTTGTTGTTTCATAATTATGTATCGTACTGCACATTTTGTGAGATTAGAGAGCAACAATTAATTATAATAATTAAATAACTTATATAATTGATTTAGAATAATCAACTAAATTGGTGATAACTAACCTGAAATATTGCAATCATAAGAGCTGTGGCCATCACTAAGAAACACACAAATACAAGAAACCATCGCACAGACGCTAGACATTGCACAAAGTCTGGCCGCAAACAGCAACAGCAACAGTATCTGTAGGAAATGCCAAAAGTTACAATTTATACCAATAAAAAGGCCTAATTATAAATTGATATCAGAAGAACCACTAACCTAAGGCTATATAGAAGTGTTTAGGCTCATTTAAATGCATTTCAAATACGGTCATGGCGTTTTACTCTTTTTTCAACTTTGAACAATTTTGTACAAAATGGACTTTGTCGAGTACTCTCGACTCCCGCAAAAGTCCCGCGGTAGGCCAATATTACCTTGCCTAAAATGTTTTGATAGTTTCTAGGCAACATTGACCAACTGATTCCGATTTTCTTTTCTTTTAAACGGAAAGATTGAGGCGAGGGAAAGACCCTAAATTAATCTAAGATTGAGAATATAGCCTTATAGATTGAAATTCAATACAAATTCCATTTAATTTTCAATCGAATACAAGATCTTTCCCTCTTCCCAATCTCTACGATTGATTATTTAATCTTATAGGTTTAATAGAAGAGTTTTGCACATTAAGTCTCGGGTTAAAAGGTTAATGTACCATTACGTCATTAAAACTACACTGTTCAAAATAAAATAAGGGTCAAAAGTATTTTTGTGTGAATAATTTTGACCATGTCAGCTGGACATAGAAACAATTTTAGTGAGGGTATAAGGTCTAAAGGTTGCTCAACATTTTAAACACTTTTCACATGGTTTGCATATCTATTGCCTTAGAAACTGACAAACAATATGAAAAGACACAAAATGTTGATAACAGATTCATGATATCAACATCTTCTTTATTTTGACCCTTCATTTAGTTTGAACAAAATATATTGTCACCATGTCTCGTTGACGCCAAGGTCAGAAATACCCTTTAAACACAAACAATGAGCCTTGTGCACAAATTATCTGAATTTTATATAACAACAATACTGATAAATATGATTTTTAATCAAAGGGATTAGTTCAAGAATTTGGAATGTTCAAAACGCAATTACAATTCAATAATGATGCACTCAATGTCCTTACTGATCTTACTGCAACGTCCACTAGGCCTAGTGTCCACAATTAAAGGAAAGGTTGGAGTTCATCGATGACTCCTACAACAGAAGCACCTCTAACTTGACAGCAGCAAAGTAATATAATGTGAAAACGGCATAAACAATGGACTCTTCTTCAGTCCTGAACACTACTTTGTCAGCCGCTCCAAAAGACGACGGGTTTGTCCCTCGGCGACACTTATATTCTGCAGTACAATAATCCAGTGTTACACCGAACTGTCGCAAATGTCCACTTTTAGGACCGCAAACTGGAATTCTTTTTGATTCCAAAAACTGAAGCTCTTTTGGCTTGAAAATGGACAGCAGACAGTTCATCTTTCATGCCTACCGTGGTATTCAAAAATTAGCCATGGTAATGCACCCATTACCAGCCGTGGAGAGAACTTCTACTGGTCAAGTTCTAACTTGCCAACTCTTAAAGGTTTCAAAACTGTATCCCAATGCACAAACACAGCCTAACGCTGTCAATTGGGTCTCCACATAAATGACATCCAATATACATTGCATCATCTTACGATAATGACATTATGGGGAACTACCTATTTCAATCTTCAAACTTGCAAAATAACTGGCAAATACCAAGTATGTACAGTACTAGCTAGCATATACTGTGATGATATCACGAGGCCATAGCACTAGGGGGGAATTCCATTTCCCTTCAATAATAAACTAAAGTACTTTTCCGTGGGAAATCCGATTATCAAGTTAAAATAGCGGACAAATAATATTTTAATCAAAAAAAAATGGAGGATGATATAACAATATAGGGCGTAAATTTCCAAGGCGAAGTAACCACCCCCCCCTCCCCCCCAAAAAAAACCAACAAACAAACAACAAGATGGAATTAGTATGAGATGAGGATGAAACAATACTCTAGTATTAAAAAGCGTCATTTATTATTATTCAACTCTGCAAAGAGTGCGTACTGTCGCCAATTATGGGAAACGCCACGCCAAGATCCCATGATCGTGAACAAAACTTGCAATAGCAGTATTCGTTTTTAAAAACAGATAAGTAAGGTGGAAAATATTCTGTTTATTCTGTAGAGAAGGGAAAGAGGTATGTTGCCTTATAGCGGATACCTCAACTCCGCCCTCAAAATTTATAGGATTTTGTCAGTTGGACCTACTTTTTTAAAATCAACCAAATACGTAAAACGAAAAAAGAGGGGGGGGGGGGGGGGGGGGGGAATAAACTGACAGAACAGGACAAATTCAGGAAATGATTATGCAAAACACAGCTTTGGAGATCAAAGGATAGGAATAGAATAGAATCATCTTTATTGTACTATTCACTACAATAGTCCAGTTCAATTTCAAACACAGAATTCAATCACTGTTACAAAGTTACTATTTACGGTACACGAGAAGTGTTATCACAGTTACGTGCAATAAAACATGCATTAATAAACAGTGAACATGATTAAGAAATCATGTTCGTAGCACCCATACTATGTAAAAAGATATCCTCATTAGAAAGGACTATCCAAAGGTTGTTAATCTCCACTTACCTCTTAAATAACGTCGCGTTGAGAGTATATTCCGTTAATTCATAACAAAGGAAATTCATCTTCAAGATCGGGCATGTACAAAAAATGGCCTGGGACATGGCCTATTGGCCATGCCTGAAATAAAATATAGTTGTTTGTGCAGCCACTCTGCCTTGCGGACTCAAGTATGTTCAGGATAGCTTAAGAATCCTATTATAAACATTTCCTACTACTATTCGTTATACACTGTTAAAAATTTCCGTAAATAAGAAAACAGTGTGGCCGTAAAATTTACGGGGAAAATACCGTTACAAAAACAATAAAAATAAAAAACAAAAAACATGAAAAAATGGTAATTACTGACCTATTTCAAAAAATTTTGCAGCAATATTTCCGGACTTGTTTTTTTGGTTCCGTAATTTAAATTACGGAAAATTCTGTTAAAATACACATTTTTTCCATAATATGAGACAAATTTCTTTTCTGTAAACTTACTGTCAAATTTCCGTTAATTGACAGAAATTTCTGTAAAATTACCCCGAAATGACTGGAAATACTGCTGCCAGCGCTCGTGGTGGGGTTCCGTAAACTTACGGAAACTTTTTTAATAACAGTGTACCCAATGTGGGATTCGTGAGCTTAGCATGAGGCAACCTGTAACCCCATTTCCCAAAGTACACCGTGGGGTAGTATGATAGGAGCCATGGTTTCAGAAGATATAGATGCCATTATAAGACTGGGAGGGTTAAAAGGCCAAGAGACTAAGTAACAATTGTGATTGGAGCTGGGATGCAAGTATTTACACAACTTCCTGGCAATAACTTCATATACTTTCAGGCGAGCTTACCTTAAGCTTTGTAGCGCGTTACGAAGGCCACAGGCATAATTCATTACAAATTTCATAGAATGCCCCTTAAGAAGTAACAGTAATTTGTGACATTGGGGACCCAATCGGTTTCATTAGAATACCCCTTTAATCGCCTAGTGTCCACGACCTAGAAACCTTGAACACTCCAGACTTGGGTCAGTGGTTCTTCAACCAATTGCTTTACCTCAGCCCAAGATTTAGCATAGTAGCGTTCCCATTAAGAAACCCACAAATATGTTAGCCGCTCTAGCCTACCAGCTAACATATCCAGAGATTAACGCATTTGTTTTGACAATGAACACATTTAAACTGATTCACTTAAAGATGCAAACTAGAGATTTTTGAGACATCCATGTAAGGGGTCCTATGTAGTGATTTTGAGATAGGCACTCAAAAGATTTCTTACCGATGTATCTTGTAATAATCTTAAAGTGAAAAGAAAAGGTATTTTTTGCAATGCTATATTTCAATAGAAGACATAGGCTGAATTTCGTATTTGCTCCTATACAAAATTAGAAATCTCACATTTCTGTACCAAAGAACATTTCTCGCTTAAATCCTACTGATGGTGATATTTTGTTTTTTTTTTTTGTGATATAAAGGCTTTACACACGATCAAAAATCATAAGTTTTCCATATTTTTTCGGGACCCCTTTATTTGAAATCTCTCGTTGCACCTTTAAGATCCTTATAGCTGTGACAAAATTTAGGTGGATAATCACCTTCGCCATACCCTCCAGACACATCCAGTTTCCCATTTGTCTGGCATAGTTTGAAATTCAGGGTTTAATTTATAGACCTCATAATTGTCCAATAATTTAGGCTTGCGTATGTTTTGAAATTGTACATCTGTTCACAGCAGGCTGTCATTTTGTAAGAGGAATAAAAGACAATTGAAAAAAACCCACAAAAATTAAAATGGTGACAAATATGGCAAGCAGGAGTGTTTTGATTTCAGGCCAAATGGGCCAAGTCCATGTTTTTCATGGCCGGTTTTGTAAAAGCATGCCTTCATCAATCTCCAGTAAATCACACCCTTACAATTCGCTCTGAAGGGGAAGTTTCGGTGACACATGACCGACCTTTCTCACCATAGGGTGTGAGCACTATTCTTAATGTGGTAAAATTAAGTCTAGTAGAGCGTTTAAATACTAATATAATTTTCTAAAGCAAAGTCAGTTTTAAAACGGCAATAGGTTCGTGAGTTAGTAGGTTGAGATGTATTGATAGTGGTAGACCAAAGACTAATATAAAATTATTAAGACCGGAATGAATAGTCTAGATATGTTATTTTGTTATCAGAAATATTGGGTGCTCCCAAATATCATATCTACCAAATCATTTCTGATTACACGCTGAATATATGACACCAAGTAGCAGTGTTAGTAACACACAGTTTTCTATTACCAGAATTGGCATTACACAACAAGGCTGTTTTACAACATTCTGATACAGAGATTGTTAAATGCCCCAATATTTTACTGGAATACCTAACCTTGGTATTAAAATGGGTAAACTACTAAATCACAACCAATCACCCCTGAACGCATGATTCGTTGGCCTTATACAATTGAACACCAGAATTATTTACCGAGTTTAATATGCAGTAATTCCCCTGGATTCTTATCACAAAGAGTTTTAAAATTACGTCTTCAAATTTTGTTTAATAATATGGGGCCCAAACTCCACATCCACAACTCAAAATTGGTTGAATTGCGAGACTCAACAGTTTAAAAATGCATTTACTGGAATTATGTATATAACTTATCCTCCCGATCTTAAATAAGCCTTTGGATGCTTTTACACTTCATTCGAAACCAACCTTTTGAAAAGAGCCTGAAGGGGTAAAAAAAATCCTAGAATGACAAATACTCATTTACAATTTTAAGCATGATATTACCAATAATGAAAGGAAAAATTATCTAATATACGACCACTTTTGTTAAAAATCATAACATTGTATTTATCAACATTAACAAGAAGTTTCCATCTTTTACAATAGCTATACAAATTATTCAGAGCACATTGGAGGCCCTTAGCACTTTTAGATATTATAATCAAATCATCTGCATACATAAGACAACTTAACTTAGAATCGTTTAATATAACTGGGTCACATAAATCAGTTTATTCCAATCCCTTTATTCCTAGCAAATACTATTTTCATCAACAAAATCCGTTATTGGCCCGATAGACCATAGATCATTGCGACAATGAGGTGACATAGTAACCTTTGACCTTAAATACGTCATCACATTTGTCAGTCTGTCATTTCAGAATGCAGTGATTGTTCTTAACCTGGGTGTTGACAAAAACAAACCGTGTGAGCAACTTCTTGTTTTATGATAAATGAAAGTACATTTATCAGGGTTTGATAAATAAGAAGTAAATGTTTATTAAACATTCCAGACTTCCAGTGCTTTGCCTTTTAGACCTTCCTTTAACCAGGGAAGGTGGGATTGACACTAGATCTTCTTCTTCTTCTTCTTAGCGTATCCACAAGTCATTGGTCATGTTGGTAATGGCTTGTGATGGTGTCAGGATTTATTCAACTGAGTAGTCTGATCCGGGGCCGCGTGTATCCATGATATACGGACGCTCCTAACATTGCCCGCTTTTTTTGAGACTGGGGCGGATTGGGAACAGTCAGGGGTTTACACCCTACTAGATCAATTGACACAACGATTATGATAATAATAATATTCTTCGTTAGAAAAGAAAGTACCATGTGTCGATTAAAATATCTATCCAACCGTGGTTAGCATTTAACAAAAAGTTGGTCAAACGGAATTTAATTTGCATATATTTAACAAACAAACAGTTGAATAAATTAAAGCATAACCAACAGTTAAAATATCTTATCCAATGTCGTACCAAACAAACCGCGTGGCTAAAATTGTATTTTTAACCAATTGGTTAAAAAGCATCAACTGAATGTTAACAGGTGAACAACACGGAATATAGTTGGTTAAGCATTTTAATTAAGAGTTAGTTATACATTAACCAACTTTTGGTTAAAAGTTCAAAAAATCAAAGTACTTTTAACAAAACTAATTTAATCAACGTTGGTTAAAAATGCCAACTGAATGTTAACAGGTGAACAAAATGGAATAATGTTGGTTAAACGTTTTAACTAAGAGTTGTAGTTGTACATTAACCAACTGTTGGATAAAGGTTTTAAAAAAATCAAAGTAATTTCAACAAAACTAATTTAACCAACGTTAGTAAAAATTTAACTGACGCTTGTTGCTTAGAATATTTTACAGTTGATTATCACCAGAGACGCACCAGAGTGTGCGATTATTGACCCGACCCACTTTTTTAAAATGTTTACATCACGTCTTACTTGGTTGGGAACAATATTCTTCCCATGTTACAGAGAGCCAATCCAAAGGAATTTGTGCTCCTGTCTCAAGAAAGCTTTCAGCAATAAACAAAATATCGTACATATAAATAATGCTTTACAAAATTTGCACTTAAACTTAAAAACACTTCATATCTTAGACCTTTTTTGTAAATTTTGTTGCTTTTCAAAACCTGGTCAATTTTGGAGGAAAAAAGGTAAAAGAGTATTAGAGGAAACGCCTTAAAACATTTGTATTTTAGTCGGAATGGAGACTGAATTGTGAAGTGTGAGTAAAAGGTGCAGCAAAATAGACTAAAAGTCTTAAATAGTATTCCTTTAGACCAAACTAAAATTTTCTTTTTAGATTTCTTTTATAAGCAGGACAGCAACTCATATACATACATAAGGGGTTCCCAAAAAAGGTTCCAGCTAAAATTCGAGGACATTTCGTTGCTTAACTTTACTTAGAACTGGATGTTTAGAAAAAAAATTAAAAAGTTTTGAAGAGAGAGAAAACATTTGGCTCTACCACAAAAAATGTTGCTTTTCAAAAAACACATTAGGTATCAATACACACTCCCTTTTCAAAAAATGGCGTTTTCAGAAAAAGTGGCACTTTGCAGTATTTCAAGATCTTGTCAATTTACAACAAAGATTTCATTTTCTTTGAGATCAAGTGACTTGGCTTGCCAATCGATGGTGTTAATACACTGCGGTAAGTGTAATTTACATTCTACCTTCTACCTTCTGGGACCTTCTGTTTTGGAGTAGGTATGTGGTGAGTTCACTTGACTGTCTAGAGCTGGTCCTGCCCATGTCTAAAATCATGTTTGTTGTGTTTGTTATAAAGTTACATTTGAAATTAACAGATAAAGAAGCTGTACTTCACAATTTATAGAAAAATATGTGTTGTTGACCTAAACACTTATTAGTATTATTTCTGAGCTGTGTGGATATCCCTTCTACAGGAATAACCTGACATACATTTTTTGATGTGCCGGTATCATTCTTGATAGTTGCAGAGTATGCAAAGGGATATATTAACCGCAGCCTACCACAGGGACTAAAGGAATGTGACAGTGGCCTGTTCATGGACTGCTTTCTTGTCAGAGGTCATTTTCTTCCATACAAATCCCAAAATGCAATGTAGTAGCCCTATATGGTACACTAATGGTTAGAATACCCCAGGGGATACCAAAGCCTCAAGTCACAATTTTCAAGTCACAGTGCAATATGGGATTGAGTTTGCTAATTCTGGTTGTGCCATCTTACTCTGTAATCATGAGCATTAATCATGAGCATTAAATCACAGGGAAATTCATGATGCCACAAAATGCATGCAAGGATTTCTGTTTTTGAAGAAACACTTGTCAAATCATTTATAAAGTTTACGCCTCCCAATGATACAAGAGCCAGTGCCTTACCAACTTAGTCATATACAGCTTAAGATACAACAAACATAATTCTGAAACCGAGTGGCCCAACGTAACTGAAGCAAATTTTGTTAAAGTGAGTGATACACGCCAAGTACCTACTCTAAAACAGATTGTCTCAGAATGTAGAAGGTAGAATGTAAATTACACTTACCGAATTTCGGTGTGTCATTGGCAGTATGCGGAGTTGCATTGCCAAGTCACCTTATCTCAACCCGATAGAGAACCTGTGAGACCAGGTGAAATGTGAAGCAGATTGACACATAACGGAGAACTCTGCACTGGCTCAACATGTTGGTGGAAATTATCCAGCGAACATGGAACCACATTCCTCAACAGAACATCAAAATCTACAATCTGGTACACAGTAGTGCAAACGCTGTAATAATGTCATCAGTGCAGATACAGAAAATATTGACTATGAAGTCTCAATCTCTCACCGATTGACAGAACAATTTCGATTTGAAACAGGCATTTCAAACATTACCTCTTTCTTTCAAAACAAGAGCAATACGCAAAGAAAAATGTATTTACTTATGAATGTAAAGCCTACATATCATTGTTTATTTATTTGTTTGCCTATGCATGCGTTAATGTTTTAAGCTTATTTACTTCAGAATTCAATTAATAAAGAAAGAAACGAAATCGTTGTTGTAAATTGGTAATTTGTTGACTTTAGACCTTTGAATACTGCAAAGTACCACTTTTTCTGACAACATCATTTTTGGATAAAGGGAGTGTGTGTTGATACCATTAGTGTTTTTGGAAAAGCAACAACTTTTGTGGTAGAGCCAAATGTTTCCTCTCTTCAAAACTGTTTTTAAAATTTATCTACCATCCAGTTTTAAGTGAAGTTATGCGACGAAATGTCCTTGAATTTTAGGGATTACGTCTATTTCCAAATCATACCTTTATTCTCCATGTAAAACACCCCAAAATGAAACAAAACGAAAATAACCACTTGCATTTAAAGCACTTTTGCACACCCTGTACATCACATTTCATTTTCTCCATATTTCAACAGCTATATGCCAATGTCACGGTACACCGATTACAAACAATACGAATTAATCTTTTCAAATCACTCAAATTAGCATTTTCAATACTACAACGTTAGCGCCTTATTCATTCATAACAGTGTATCAATATGGTACGTGCATATTTATGATTCTTGTGTGGAAAAGATAAATATGTCATATTTTTACATGCGTTTTTTCCGACATGGATTTTTTTTCAAAGGATACAAATTTCTCTAAATTTGCACTTGATTTGTTGTAAAACACTGAGGAGCTAAACGAAGGACAATACTTTTTTTCTAAAAGCAACGCGTCATTAGCAACGCGTTGCTGTTTCAGTTTTCTGATTGGTTAGCTAAGCAACGCGTTGCTTTATTAGCTGATTAGCAACGCGTTGTTAAGAAAGCAACGCGTTGTGACCAATATGTTATGACCCTTTTAGCTTTCCATACGCGTTCTTACATATCTTCTTCGTGTTCTGAAAACAATTTGCCTCGGTAAATTTTACCAGATGTCCGGTGTGGGTGACAATGTGTTGTATTTTACTCTCAAAATAGACAGGGAACTAGGGCGTAAAATTGTAATTACCCTAAAAAATGATCAGTGTACTCAGCAATTATGACTACTCAATCCAATGATTTTATAGTACTCAAAATATTTAAATAATAAAGGCTTAAAATTATCACAAATACCCTTAAACTATTTCATATGAGAACATATTACATTTCATTAATAACACAAACATACATTATATTAAGTTACCGTCGATAATTTATGCAAAAATAGTTATTACTCATTTTGCACTTGTTGCTGTAAATTAATTGATTGTTGAAGTCCGTAATTCTTGATAGACTCAAATTAGTTAAGTTAATAATTCAAAGTTATAACAACGAGACAATTTGTAAAACAAAAAGGACACAAACAACCAGTAATTTATTATCTTATTTTCACTTCAATTTTTAGATAGTTCAAAAACCTCTAGTAGCCCTTTCATATTATTATTGAGAAATAAATAACGTATGGATTAAATGTTCTCATATATTACCTATGGTTAAGTATTGATTTCATAAACAGAGGTTCTGGGGTTCCATTCCCAGTTAGTTAAGCCTACATCTATAAAATTTACTTCCACGATTAATTAACAGATAATAATGTATTGAGATGAATAGAGCTATTTTAAAACAAGGCACATAGTACCTCAAAACATTTCTTTTTTTTTCATTTTCCCTCTTTCTTTTCCCTATTTACACACATACCTACACCATTAATTTGAGTTCCAGCAACTTGATTAATAATTGGTCCAATTTGATAATTTCTTTGTGTACTTACTAAATATTAACAAATTAAAAAGTGTGATTTTCAGTACATGTAAAAAAAATATTATGAGTTGTACCTATTCTTGAACATTTTCAGCTATCTCAATTAAAATACATGATTAGTGATAACTTAAAAGATTACTCATTGAAATTACTCAATAAAACTAAATGCAACCCGTTTACACTTAATTTTATTGAATACATACAGGAAAGTATTTTATTTTGAGTGTACAGTGTAGATAGAGTGAAGTACTTTACCTTGTGTTTAATTCAGCGTTCTCCTCTTGCACATATTCCCCTTGAGTTGCCACTAGTTCCGCCCTTGAGGAGTTGTTTGCAGATGATGACGGCACATCCATCTTAGCCTCACCTGGTGTGGATGACTTCTCTTGTTCTTTCATCTGAAGACCGTTGTCTTCCTCTGTTGCCATGGCAATAATGAAGTTCCACTTTCAGATAATTTCTATTCCAAGATCGGTGGATTGTATTAAAATATGTGAGAAAAAGAAAATCGAACACTTGGCTTTATATGTTTTAATTATATTTATCACTACACATCAATTTTCTGACATCTTGGCCTATACTGCAGGACAGCTCAGGAACCTGCCGATGACTCCAGAGGTCCTCTACAGTTTACACAGAGTATAACCAGTAAGTATAACACACGGAGCATGCAAACTCGACGACAAAGAATTAACGCTATCAAACGGACCTTTGATTTCAGTATAAGTTCAATAAGCGTGGCGAGAAACAATTTGCGTTTTGATTGATCTCCATATGTTCCCGCATAATTGGGTTGACATTAAAAAGCTTTGATTTATTGAAAAAAAAAGGTTGGGGACGAGCAGGACACGTGAACCTGAATCGGAGGTAAATGCGACTACAAGGCAAAAATAAATAAGAATATTGATGATATCGGGCATGGGCACTTTAAAATGATGTCTTGGCGATATAGACACGTGACCTGAAGCCAATTTGAAGACACATGTCTAGTTAGACACAAAGTCATGTCTGTATGTAAGACATATCCAATGACATGTCTGTATGCAAGACACAAACACATGTCTAGTTAGACACAAAGTCATGTCTGTATGTAAGACATATCCAATGACATGTCTGTATGCAAGACACAAACACAAGCTATGTTTTCACGCCAAGACATTTCAGTTTGAAGACGTGCATTTTAAAACCAGTTTTAACACTTGACATAAGCATGATAAGTGGATGAGCAGACATTTACTCTTGTCTTAAAGTATGTTTTCATCGTTTCTTTTTTTTTCTGTGATTCTATTGCATCTAATATAAAGACAGTGTAGCGCGCAAAAAAAATAGCGTTCTTATGAAATGTAAGAAAACGTGGGGTTTTAGATATTAACAGAAATTTAAGAAAATACATTTCAATCTTACAAGTTAATATCTCTAGGAGGGAGAGTGATTACATTTGGGCCAGCCCCTTGTCAAAAGGCATTAAAGTTATCTCCCGGATTTCCCCTGTAAAAGGTACTTTTGAAATGTGTGTAAATCTTTGGGCCAGGGTCATTTATTTATATGTTGATAGAATTATCAATAATTAAAGCCATTATGGTACCAAAATATCTTATTTATTACAATTTCATGAATAATAATAGCTGATAATTGCGCGTACTCGCGGGATCATAAAAGTGTCGTTCCCTATCACTGCCTATAGAGCAGTTAATGCATGTTATATTAGGGTGTCCTGAAATTTGTTCTACCATTCTCAAAACTATGAAATTGAGGGGAGTTTCCGTAACCTGGCCCATCTGACACACTTTTTTTCTGACACACTTATGAATTCGGAAACACTTCACGGATTAAAGCACATGTTTATTCCGTTAAGGTTTCCAAATTCATAAGTGTGTCAGAAAAAGGTGTGTCAGATGGGTCATGTTACGGAAACTCCCGAACATGAGCAACCAATAGCAACGATAGATAGACAAAATAGACAATAATAAACTCATAAAACCATACATTAATTTTACAACAGGTCACTCAATGATTTGTCCATTATCTCATCTTTAAGTGACACACAGACTCATTTTCAACAATTTGCTCTAAAATAGACTAAAATCTAGATTTTACACACATATCATAATAAACAAAGTTAATATTATCACGACAAAGACATGCCATCATTTTAGCCTTTGCTGTAGATACACTATGGGAGATAGGGCAAATGATGCCCTGGGTAAATGAGGTCACCAATTAGTTTTTATCTCCCTGGTTAAGTATGCCAGGGTCTAAGGGTTTACTCTTTGTATGTTATTAGACATACTTCCTTAGCACAGATATTGAGTATAAAGGATGACTTCTAACCCGATGCACATGACCAGGAGAAGCGCAAAACCTGAAAGTAGCACCGCCACTTTGGAAAGGCCAGTACTGTACCTAACCAATAATGTGTATCATTTTTTATCTTGGTTTATTTGTGTAAGACACTATTGTGAATGTCAGTACTTAAAAGTAAATTTCGCCACATTCCCTTTTTTTCTGACTGGATACACTGTAAAAAATTACAGTGCAATTTACAGGAAAATACTGTAAAAAACTTCTCAAAACTTTCAGTATTTGGCTGTAATTTGGAAATACAGGAAAATACTGTAAATTTTATGTCCAATTTTCAAGGCCTATAATGACAAAATCTAAAAGTGAAGATTTCATTTGAAATTTAATGAGTAACAACATCATTATACACTACTATGAATTTTTCAATTATACCATTAAGTATACTAAAATATACAGGGAAAAATACTGTAAATTTTACAGGAAAATCCTGGCAGCAATTCTACCAACCAATCTCCGTAAAAATATAGCTTTTACAGGTTTTCATTCAAATTTACTGTATATTCTACAGTTTGATGTAATACATTTTACAACAAACTGTAAATTTTACAGTATATGCACTGTAAAAAATTATGGATAGGCCTACTAAGTTAGGGTATTCGTCAGTGCTTTTTTATTCTCCACACATTCACAATAACTCACCAAATATATATGTTTTTAAGCGTTTTGATTAAATTAATTTTTACAGTATACTGTAAATTTTACAGTAATTTGTTGGCAGAATTGCTGCCAGGATTTTACCGTAAAATTTACAGAAGTATTTTATGCATATTAAACTGAAGTTTTAACATTTCTAATGAATGAAGTAGGACTACTGTAGTCCTAGTACGGGTCACCTAACCATCTATCTACTGCTTTGCATAAAAGATATGATATGAATTATGCAAAAGGGGCCTTGTTTGCCATGGACTCATACTCATTGATACTATAGTATCCCACAAAGGTGACAGATGTAATGGTCCAACAGCATGCTTTTAAACAATATCAACTCTGATGTGCATTTCTAGTGATTAACTGTGAACTATAGTCGATTCGCGTTGATACGTTCGTCCCCCTGGAGTTTTGGACCTATTCAATTAGGTCGGAGAGGGATCAACCTAGTTCTACCGGGAAAAAGAAAGAATTCAAATGCACGTGCCACATCGGATTATCTTGGAGGACACTACAGTCATATAACTCACTCACCTGCCACTGAATACAATTTCATTCATGTATGGAAACGCACTATAGTGTATTTCAGGTCTTAACATTGCTCACAATAACACGATTAAGTGAAGTCCCTGCGCCTCATTGAATTTTTCACCTCCGCAAGAATGGTACGGGGTCACATATCAGATGAATCGAGTATAAATAAAAAATAATAAGACACACGGTAGTGTGTCCACCAAGTTTTACAAATAACTTGAAAAACAGAAAAAGCATTGGAACGTCGAAATTATTTTCCATAGTTCACTTCTTCATTACAGCATCATTTTGAATAGCCACAGTTCACTTAATAACGCATGATATTCATTGTTTCTATTATTTATTATTAAGTGTGTCTATTGTATACAGGGTGTCCACAAAAATGGTGCAAGGCAAAAGCACTCTCGTTGGAGGCGGAAAAAACAAATATTTACACCATCTCATCGTTGAAATATTGGCTTTTGAATACCGTTTAGAGCGTCCGATTTGGTTGTTGCAATCCAGAGATATGGCTAATATTCTAAGAGAGGGTGAAATACCAATTGTGCCCTTTGCACAGAATAGCATAACTTAACACAATCGAATCATACACGTTGATAGGACACGTACACGTACGTTATTGATTTGCAAGAATTCATCCATCACACAATTATAATGCTTGATCCTTTTTCTTGTTAACTTTATATCAATGTTTCTTTTTCTCAGTAAACATTCTAAAATGACTTCATTAGTAAAGAACATAAAAATAGAGCACATACACTCAGCTGAACATATAACCATTATCAAACAATAGTTATTGTACATCTTGCATAAATAGTACACATTTTGTTGTGATATAATAATGGATCATCCTGTAGAGGACATATCATTAATTATTGTCACACATTTTAGCACCAATATAGTTATCATTCTGATAACAATGTTCAATTACTTAACACGTTTCTTTGCATTATCATGATCGAGTGTTTTTAATCATAAGCCTTATCAACACGATGCTCTTACTTTCTATCCCATTTGTGAAATGTGGCACATTGGTATCACACCCCTCTCTTGGAATATTAATGCATATCTCTGGATTGAAACAAACAAATCGGATTCGGTAAACGGTATTCAAAACCACAAGTTTGTCTATTTGTGATATGGTGTAAATATTACGTCACTATGTTATTTTTTCACCTCCACGAGGGCGCTTTTGCTGCTGCACCATTTTTTGACACCCTGTAATACACATGCCTGTCTTTATATTCCATGCGATTATGTTGAATTAAAATCACAACGGCGCCGACAAATCCCTCGCTAATCTATTGGTTAAGAATACTACTAATAATCCTCTACTGGTTGGATGTCGAACCCCACTCTCTCATTTTTAGAAATTAATTTGTTTCGAAATTGGTTAAGGGCATACACGAAGTCGTCTATCTATTCGAGCTATATATAATTGCATCAAGTTAAATACGGAAATATCGCCCGGGACACCAACAGAACCCCAAAACGCACAAGGTCTCCAGATCTGCAGTTCAAAAGTAACTCAATTGCACACAATGTTTGTATAGCAACTTCTGCCCAATTTTGGTCCATTAAAATACAGTTACCTCCTACTTGTGGCATTATCAAATACATACCTTACCTATTATCATAATTTAAGCACCCATTTGGATATAGGTGCACAAATTTAATAAGGGCCACAATGGCATAAAATATCCTACTACTAAAAATAGACCCTTACTGAGATCACTTCCACAAATTGAAAAATAATTGGGTGTTAATATTTTGTACAAAAGGGAAAAGGACTAAAATAAGCTTTCACTTCTCAACCAGGATGCTGACATTACTGCAGGCATTTTATCAACTTTGAAAAGCATGCAGTCACATCTAGAGACCATTTCTATTGTATATGTGCTAATTCCCCGGTATTTTACCTTCACTTGTCAGATCATGAATCCCGTCTGAATTGGTCACAAAACAGACTAGATTCACTGTTAAATTTGGCAGGGATGTCAACACATTGATTTTCGTGGCAGAAGAAATTTGCACCGACTGCCACCAACCTTCTTGCGTTGTACTGTTTTTACGGAAGGTAAAACAGCCATGGTTTTAAACTTTGTGGGAGTGATTTCAGAGAAAGGGTCTATTTCAAATGATCTGAATATATTTATTGCCATTGGGCCCTTTAAACGGCTCTACGCAAAAAAAAAATGCTCCTAGGTTTCCAAACAATAAAGCTCACTCGCTAATATCTTAAAATGTTTTGAAGTTCACAGCGGGTTCAAGTAGGGAACCGGCCCCCGTTTTCTCACCCTCAACTATTGCATAGTAAGTAGCTAACAATGCATTGCGCATTTGCTGTTGTTGTGGTTTTATTACACTATGTCAACACATTTGCCTGATCAACGAGTTAAGAGGTGAGAGGAAGCACGCCCCTTAACACAGACCACGTACCATCTTTCGGAATTGCGTTTAAGGGGTTTCGATTAGTAGAGTGCTTTTTGAGTGGGCATGTTCGGTGACAAAGGGACGTGCTTACGGGGGGGTCATTGGGTGAGAGACAGCCAAATTGCCCATAAATATGGGATTATTTTGTGTGATAATTTGCCAAATTTTCGAACTAAATGGGGATCGTATTTGGTTGAATGAAAGTTTTCGAAATTTCCAAACCATAGGGAGGTTTGATATTTTGGGTGACACTGAGTGGTAGCATTGAATTATGGTGTCTTTCTTAGGGTGACAACGATGCTGAAAATAAGGGTCTTAACAGCGCGCGTCACCAGCAGAAGTAGAGGGCTAATGTGCGGAGGGCGCACACCACCAAATAACGCTCCCATTTAAATACCAAGCTACATTGACTTGAAATAAGTTCAAATTTCAACCCACGTGACATCATATTGATGTTTGAAGATATTTCTATATCAAAAAAAGATGGAATTTATAAAAATCATCTGGTAATTTGATACCGATACAGGCATAGGAATTCGAGATACAGGCTTGTGAATAGCGCCACCACGTTTTTCCACCCGACACGTAAAACCCATAGCGTATCGAGCACGGAGTACTTCGAAGGGCCTAATTATTTGTAGATTCAAATTTTATTTTGCTGAATTCCAAGTATAGAACATTGTCTGCACTATTCATTTAAAATATTAAAATTGACATCATACACCAATATTACGCCACCATGCCACACCACCAATTTGCTTACAATCGACGGTATGTTTATACCGGAACTACACCACCATTACACAAAAAAAATGCGGAGGATTTAGTGGTGTGTACCTCCCTTCAACATACAAATTTTTTAGTTTTTTTTATTCATAAACATTGATTCATTCTAAGAAAAAAAAGTGTCACTTATTATGACGATATTTCATCGATTTGGAAAAATGCTTTTGAACATAGGAAAAGTCACAAACAGACAAAATACTGAAAAATGGAGCTCTTTTTGACAAATGCCGCAGCTATGTGGTATGCCCATGCCAGTAGTGGAAATTGTGTTAAGAGTTTATGGAAACTAATGTTGTCGAAAGGTTGAGAAAGAAATTGAAAAACAGTTATGTGAACAAGCATCGGATGCAAACCACAAGCTCTAGGAAGCGATTTCACGGTGCCTAAGATTCGCCCCCCCCCCCTCCTAACAGCATCAAAAACCGAAAATTGACGAATGTGCGGCGCCCGAATACATCCGATAGTCCATTTCGCTCCAACTCTCCTTCTCACGGTTGGAGCTAATTGTTGTGGGGGATAAGGCTAGGGTTAGATTTAGGATAGAAGTTCGAGTGAGGTGATAAGAGTAGGGTTAGGGTTAGGATTAGGTTAGGATTAGGGGTAAAGCTAGGTTTACGATGGGTTAGGGTTAGCGATCGGTTAGCGTTAGACGTTTGAGTTAGGGTTAGGGTTGGGTTAGGGTTAGATTTTGGGCCCCTAGGGTTCCTAGGGTTTAGATTTAGGGATAGAATTACGGTTAGGTCGGTCCATGGTTAACATGGGCTGGCGACTAGGCTTAGGGTATTTAAAATGTCGCGTGGAAATCACGGCAAAAGTACCCCTACAAGATGTAATGTGTATTATTGAACCGATCTACCTCTTTAAATGGGCTTTACCGTGGTCATTTTGAACAAGGTTAGGTTCAAAAAGAGCCCAGTTTGGAGACTTTATTATCAATTATTAAATGTTGGGTTTTTTTTTCGGGCTAGTACAAAATCACTTAAATAGCAAAGTTCTCACAGTGACTTTCTTCCACCATGCTGTCTCTTGGAATAGAAGAGGCAGTTGATGACAAAATGCCGTTATTTTGGCTCTTACACGGAGGGTTTTAATCGGTGTTCGCTTGAAAATTGAATGCATTACCGCGAAGGAGGTCACAGTGTTATCCTCGTATAGACATTCATATATGTTGTGAAAGATAAATAATTCACAGAACATTGCAGCGCTTTCAAGTAACTTTCAATTTTTTGTTGCAGCAACTAAAATATAGACAAAAACGCACTTTTGACCAAAAATGGCCAAAATTAACCATCATATTAATCCGTTAAAATTGCTGGGTAAGACTTTTTGTGACTTAATTCTTCGACAAAAAGCCTCTAAAATTACACCGAACGAACGGACGAAGCTTCATTTTAGGACAAATAGCAAATTTATTCTATATAACAATCACTTTTGGGGCTTCAATTTTGCTTATCTGCATGAAACACCTCCCAATTTAGAAGTGATAATGCACAGTCCCATAGAGCGCTTTAGAAGGGTGCACACCACCAAATACGCTCCTATTGAAAATCCACGCTAAATTGACTTGAAATAAGTTCAAATTCAACCCCACGTGACATCATATTTGATGTTTTGAAGATATTCTATATCAAAAAAAGAGATGGAATTTTTTAAAAATCATGGAATTTGTGACCGATACAGGATAGAATTCGAGATACAGGCTTGTGAATTAGCGCCACCCGTTTCCACCGACACACGTCAAAAAACCCATAGCCGTATCGGAGCACGGATACTTCCGAAGGCCTAATTTATTTGTAGATTCAAATTTATTGATTTTTGAAAAAAACCCAAAAGAATAAAAAAAGTAAAAAAAATACATTTAAATATTACATTTTGACATTCAACAATATCTACGCACCATGCCCACACCAATTTGCGTACAATCGACGGTATGTTTTTACCGGAACTCCCCACCATTACACAAAATGCGGAGTAATTTAGTGGTGTGCTCTCCGGGCGGTGCCCCCAGAGTGGCACCGATGTCATATTCCTTGGCAGGACTTCCAATGCCCCTAATCAATATGCGTGTTCGTACGTGTATGTGTAAACCCACTCCTCAAAACCTTTTTTGAGAGGACTTTGTTCCAACGCAAAATGGGTATTTGGGGTAATTTTTAGAAATTAATCTATTTTGAGAGTGGAAAGTCAAAATTGTTAATTCCTTACAGAAAGGTAAACATTACAGTGCTGAGCATTGTTTTCTTAAAATACGATTTTAAGATTTGCTAAAAAAACCACGCTCGTTGCAACCCCGTAAGGCAGGAATCAATGCATGCTCTAATTCACATGAGTATACGAAGAGTAGCACTGAGATATATAAAAAAAAAACATTCTAAATTGAGGGGACCTTCATAATTCGCCTACTAGCCTATAGCGCGGTAAAAATACATTCTAAGCAGACTTCAATGCTCCTAATCACCAGACAAGGAAACAAACTAAGAGTAGACATGATATAAAAACCACATTCCTAAATGAGGGGGCAGGGGATTTCAGTGCTCCTAATCACATACACGACAAACTTAAGCGAGCAGCACAGATATTAAAAACACATTCCTACATGAGGCAGGACCTTCAATGCATCTAATCAATACAAAAAAACTAAGATAACACTGATCTAAAACATATTCCTACACGAGGCAGGACCTTCAATGCTCCTAATAACATACAAGAAAACTAAGATTAGGCACTGATATAAAACACACTCCTACATGCAGGCGGATTCAATGCTCTTAATCACATACAAGAAAACTAAGAGATAGCACTGATATATAAAACACCATTTCTACATGAGGCAGGACTTCAATGCTCATAATAACATACAAGACAACTAAGATTAGCACTGATATAAAACACCTTCCTACATGAGGCAGGACTTGAGGCAGGACTTCAATGCTGCTTAATCACATACAAGAAAACTAAGAGTAGCACTGATATAAAACACATTCCTACATGAGGCAAGACTTCTACTCATCATACAAGGAATACTAAGAGATATAAAAAACACATTCACATGAGATACGACTCAATGCTCCTAATTACATTTACCAAAAAACTAAGGTTAATTGCTCTAAATCACATCATACAAGAAAAAAACTAAGAATAGCACTGATATAAAAAAACACTACCTACATGAGGCAAGACTTCAATGCTCTTAACACATACAAGAAAACTAGATTGCCACTTATATAAAACATATTCCTACACGAGTGCAAGACTTTTCATGTCCTTAATTAACATACAAGAAAACTAAGAGTAGCACGAGATTAAAAACCCCACATTTCCTAAATGAGGTAGACTTCAATGATCTGACACATATAAGAAAACTAGAGTAGCCTGATATAAAAACACATCATTTCTAATGAGGCAGGAATTCAATGCTCCTAACACATTACAAGGAAAACTAGAAGTAGCACTGATATTAAACACATTCCTACATGAGGCAAGACTTCTAATAATTCAACAAGAAACTAAGAGATTTAAAACATTCCTACATGAGATACGACTTCAATGCTCCTAATACATACATAAAACTAAGAGTATAATGCTTCCTAATCACATAAAAGAAAAACTAAGCGTAGCATATATTAAAAACACACTCCTACATGGGGCAAGAATTCAATGCTCTCTAATAAATACAAGGGAAAACTAAGAGAGAACTGATAGAAAAACTATTCCTACACGAGGCACGACTGCATGCCTCCTAATAACAGACAAGAAAACTAAGAGAGCCATCGATATGAAAACAACACATTCCTAAAAATGGGTAGACTTCAAGTGCTCCTGATCACATAGAAGACAAACTAAGAGTAGCCCTGATATAAAAAACCATTTCAATGAGGCAGGATGTTGTGGTAGTGGGTGAGGCTCCTAATCACATAAAAGAAAACTAAGAGTAGCACTGATATTAAAAACACCATTCCTACTGGTAGGCAAGACTTATATAAGGTTCATAACAGAATACTAAGAGATATAAAAACATTCCTACATGAGAAAGGACTTCAATGCTCATAATAAGACATAAAAACTAAGGTATATCTTCCTAATCACATACAAGAAAACTAAGATAGCACTGATATAAAACACACTCCTACATGAGACAGGACCCCAATACACCTAATCACATACAAGAAAACTAAGATTAGCACTGATATAACACACATCCTACACGAGGCAAGACTTCCATGCCAATAACATACAGAAAACTAAGAGTAGCACTGATATAAAACACATTCTAAATGGGACAGGACTTCAATGCTCCTATCACATATAAAGAAACTAAGAGTAGCCCTGATATAAAAACACATTCCTACATTAGGCAGGACGGTCAATGCTCCTATCACATCAAGAAACGAAGAGTAGCACTGATATAAAACACATTCCTACGAGGCAAGACTTCTACTCATCATACAAGAATACTAGAGATTAAAACACATTCCTACAATGAGATACGACTTCAATGCTCCTAATTACATACATAAAACTAAGAGTATAATGCTCCTCTAATCACATACAAAAAACTAAGAATAGCACTGATTAAAATCACACTCCTACAGAGGCAGGACTTCAATGCTCTTAATCACAAACAAGAAAACTAAGATTAGCACTGATATAAACACACATTCCTATGAGGGCAGACTTCATGCTCCTAATAACATACCAGAAAACTAAGATTCGCACTGATATAAACACACATTCCTATTAGTCTAGACTTAATGCTCCTAATCACTAAACAAGAAAACTAAGAGTAGCACTGATATAAAAACACATCCTTTCCTACATAGACAACGTCACTGCTCCTAATCACATACAAAAACTTAGAGTAGCATGCTATAAAAACACATTTCCTATATGAGCAGAACTACAAGACCTAAGTCACATGTCCCCTTCGCGGATCATATCATGAAACCATTATGTTGAGAGGTTTAGATTTGAAACTAATCTCTTTTGAGAAAAGATTTTGAAACGGTCGAACAATTAAATGCTTCTACAGGAAGTGAGCATACAATGTTGTGCACTACAGGAGTTGGTATGTATTCAGGACAAAAAATTATGCAACCAATTCCGCGTGACCCCCGGCCGTCCGTATGTCAATGTTTCCTCGTCTCATCAAGCGCGGCCTGGACATCAGATTGTTTTAAAAGTGTATTATGGGCGGGGCATGCCCTCGAACAATAATATTGATTAAAAGGAAACGGCCTAATTTAAGTCGGGTTGAGACCCATAATTCAGGTAACCGTAAACTTTAATAATCACGGCAGACACATGTATATAATTAAAAATAAATTGGAAGACATTAGTTTTGTTCAGGTCACATTACGTCAACACGCAATGGTTGCATCTGCTCCTGACTATTGAACCAATGGGTATGTTGATGGTTTTTATTATTAATTATTAGATAATTCCAATAATACACTCTAAGAAATCAAAGACCCAAAAGTGGTTCTAAAGTTTTGTCCTATCAGGAGACCAAATGTTATCTAAAGAACCAAACAAGGTTTCACCAAACGCGATACCGATCCGGTTTTGGTCCTATAAGAACCTTTCCGGTTTTTCGATTTGCAAGAACCTTCCTTGAAGGTTTTAACAACATTTAACAGGGTTGAACCAAGAGTTTCCTGAAGAACCAAAAACGTCTTAACAGAAACCGAAAATGGTTTGTAAATCATGTTTAAGAACCTATTTGTTTTTGTTAAAGACCTTTGAAGGGTTCCCTGCCATGACACCTTTTTTCTTTTGGGTCAGCTCCCTCCATAAATTTTGTTTCTGTGAATTTGTTTTTGTGTAATATGATTTTTTATTGGAAATAAAGTTTGAAGTGAAGTTGTAGGAACTTTCCAAACACCCGACTGATGCTAACAGTCATTATTGTTTAATGATTTTTTAACAAATATACCAGTTAAAACACCATAAGTTACGGATGCATTCACAGTTCATATACCTAGATCATGAGCAGAATATCATAGTGGCATTATTTAAGGATTCGTTTAACCCCCCCCCCGCCCACTACAGAAAAGGTTTAACACCTTTGGTAGTTAGTATGGACCTCTACATCAATGCTAGGTAGGTAGTACTCTCAATTGTGGTATCACTTTTTCAATAGGGGCCAATTTAAGTTTCCCACAGGGTCAAATTTTTAAAATGTCTCCAATCATGTTGAAATGTATGTCATATTGTCTCGTCTAGTCACAAGAATTCCAAAATTTATAGGTTGTACCACCTACGACCATTGGTTTTGGAGTTTATAGGGTAAAAATGACAAAAAGGGGTAAAAAGGTCAATCTCATTTGTACAGGGGGTCCACATAAACATTTAATCGATAAATTTTAAATACTTGAATTATTGCCTGAGGTAAGACGACTCTAAAGGTATAGCTTTTATTATGTTAATGTTTACTTAGGAGATAAGGGTCCAAGAAGGTCAGACCAATTGGCTATGTTGCCCTATTACCATTTGTCGCATAACATTGTAACTATGCATTGCAAATGTCAACTAATTCCTTATTTTGACACATTAAGTTTAATAAACATATTTCAATTTTAACCAATATTGGAGCAACGTTTGATTTTGACGAATGTACAAATAGAATTGACCTTTTTTACCATTTTAGCCATTTTTAACCCTATAACTCCAAAGCAATGGTCACAGAATGGTACAAAACTATACATTTTTGGAATCCTTATGACAAGACGGTCAATAATGGCATTCTTTTCATCATGATTGGAGCAATTTAAAAATTGACTCCCTGTGTAAACTTAAATTGGCCCCTATTGAAAAAAGTGTACCACATTGAGAGACACCTACTATTTATGTAGAAGGTCCATACTAACTACTAAAATGTGTCAAACCTTTTCTGTAGTGAGGGGTAAACGATGATGTTTGACCTGGGTCCCAGCTCCTCTACTAACCGTAAAAGAAGGCAATATTTGGCGGCAATTCGGAAATACAGCAAAATACTATATTTTCATGTTCAATTTTCCAGTCCAATAAGGACTGGATAATGAGACAAATGTGAACTTTATTGTGATACCCAAATCTTAATTTTGATGGCGTAAAATGTATATAAAGGACAAGGTTGTCGAGCGGTGCAAGCACCTCTAAGTACTAAATTTAAAGTATTAAATAGCGTAAAAATACGTTTACAGGTTTTCATTGTATAATTTTACACGAACAAACGGTAAATTTTACAGTTACACAACACAATGTAAAAAAGATGATGTACATTGGTTGATGGTTATACTAAGTTGAGATGGTCGTATAGCACTGTAATAACTCACCAAAACATACGTTTTCAAGTGTTTTGGTTGAATTCTTTTTCTGTAATTTTACGGTATTTTGTTAGCAGAATTGGTGCCGATGAAATACTGTAGGCTATATCTCTCTAAATGTAAAAAGAGTGAATCTTAATTCACTCGAAAAAGAGTGTAAACCACTCAAAAATAGTTGCATGTGTCGGTTAATCCACTCCAAAAGAGAGAAATCACTGAACTTTCACTCCAAAAAGAGTGAGAGTGAACACCACTCTAAAATGTATTGTCCTCCATTTTAACATAAAGAGTGGACATTCACTCGTTTGAAGTGAACTTTACTCCTTTTTGAGTGAATATTTAGCATGTTTAGTAGAAGGAGTAAAATAGTGAAATGTGCACTCAAATAAAAGTGGCGTTCACTTCAAAGGAGTGAATGTCCACTCTTTAAAGAGTTAAATGAAGGACAACACATTTTAGAGTGGTGTTCGCTCTCACTCTTTTGTCACTCTATTCATGCTATTTGGAGTGAAAGTTCAGTGATTTCTCTTTTGGAGTGGATTAACCAACACATGCAACTATGTTTGAGTGGTTACACTCGTTTTCGAGTGAATTAAGATTCACTCGTTCTTTTTCGAGTGAATTAAGATTCACTCGTTTTTTCACTCTTTTTTACAAATGCTTACCTCCCGTGTTAAAGTATATTTATTAAACGTGTCGATCTTCCCATTCTTAAAATATATTAATTTCCAAAAATGACAATGTTTTGCTTTTGTACTGATCGCTCACCAGCTCATCTAAAGCAAATATCGAGGGTTTAGTGCATGAAGGCCCCATCTGCGATAGCTTCCATTTATCAGTTGTGTTCTTATTAAGTGTTATACCTGCGAAATCTAACGTGTGGCAGCTATTGCAGATGTGGGCTTTTGCCCTAAACCCTCGATATGTGCGATTTCTGGAGAGAATTATGAGAAAATACAATTTCATTAATTTTCTCTTGAACGAAAGATTATACCTCAAAAGGTCAAGAGTTTCATTATTGCCAAAATGTGTAATTGTCGGTGGCTTGTATAGTATTCTTGATGTGCCAAAAAATTAAACTTTTCCCCGTTTACATTATCAATGTAGACAACTGCCGCTGATTTGAAATTATGCCAAAAACTATGTTGGCTAAAAGTATTACTGAAACAAGAAAAAATGATCATGGGTTTATGACGCAAATGCAAAAAATAGCATGTGAAACATTGGTTCACTGGCTTACAGTTCCAAATAAGTATAAATTTCGAATCATAAAAATAATGTTCTTACCTCTATCAAGGTACGAGCCTAGGGCTTCGTTTTACAGCTATCAAAATCTCGTTTATTCCGGACGGTTCTTCGGAGAAAAATGTTCCCATCACCGCTTCGAATTCATCTCATCCGTCGACAAGGGAATGTTTGGTTAGGGGCGGGACTGGGCGGTGACTGACGATTTGTTGGAATATTCTTGGCCGCCAGCGTTGTACTCCCAAAATCGCCCGCAAATGAGCCCTACGGTCGTATTGCATTGAGGCGTATGACTTCCAAATCGTTCCGAGTTTCTTTTTTGCTCTTCAGCTCTTTGGTATGCACGATCTGATGATAAATTTGCGATTAGTCCGGCACAAGCCAGAGTGTAAGAAGAAAAGAGAAAACAGAAATAGACGGGAAATAGACCTACAAGAGGACAACGAAAAGGAACGAGGAAAAGGGGTGGAAATTGAGGCTTGGAAAAGGTGTAGCCGAAGAACGATTTCTACGTGAAATCACTGTTAACCAATACACTGATGTGAAGTGAACACTGCGGTGCAGTTACATGTTCCCAACTGTCTCATTGGCTTGCATACAATAGGCCTACGAACATATGGCAAACTCCCGTTTGATGTAATCAATGACATATTGGGAAATCCACACATTGGCAGTTTAGGTCCACCATAATTATAACGATGATGACGTCATACCAATAAGGCAGATTTTTACCACTTTATACTCTCCCTTAAGCTGATCCTAGATCCCTATTTTAGGCGAATATCAGTCCAAAGGTCCCTGATTACAAAGCCTCAGATTTGGATCCTCATGGAAATAAAAACAGATTCAGTTCAGAAGCCAAAAGGGGCCGAATCAGTTCATACCAACTCCCCATTCAGTTCCAAAATCAATTCCGGAGCCCTCAAGGACCGCAGCTCAGATACAAAAAACATTGATACCACCCTCTTGGAACGTAAAGGTTTTTTTCTTCTTCTTCTCTTGTTTTTTTTCTGTTTTTTCATCACCCCCCCCCCCTCCCCAGCAACAATGATGATTACGGAGGACTAATTCCTGACTCTATTTTCGTTGAAAACAAAAGCACTTACCAGACAATAAGTATCAAAAACGGCTTGTGACACACTCATCATGATGCTCAATCAATTTTAATAAGCAGCAAGATCGATCCGCCCAAACCTACAAGCCAATCAGGACGCATATACCACACGGATGGGCACTGATACAATGGAACCGCAAACCATATTTCCCAATTCTGTTTTCGACTTAACCTGAACAATACAACCACTTCCTTATTTCTCACCTGTCGACCCTTTACCTCATTTATAGCTATTTTTGTCGAGGTAAAAACTCTCATTTCCTTAGTTTGGGAATACCTTTGGGTGTAATTTGTTGCGGAATTTGGTCGCTTCATCTCAGTTAGATCATACAGGTTAGTAGAAAGATGTCGATGTGAAATAGTTTACAGTTAAAAGGACATGCATCGTTGACTTTTCATTATCATTAGGCCGAGTAAAAATAATACTTTTTTCAGCGGCCAGATTGGTTATTAAAAAGGGGGAGTAGGAGGGTTTTTATTTTTTATCCGAAAATAGAAACACCAATATTTTATGCATAGAACTTAGAGACATTGAGCGGTGCACGCCGGCCTGGAAAAAAGCGAAGGCCTATGTAGTTTCTCTACTGTTGTCAAGTTTGACGCCCCTACTGATCACAACCTTGTTTATAAGTGATTCTCGAACATTCGCATCTCAACTTCTAAAGCATCTTTTTACTAAAGTTATGACAGAAATGTTAAATTTAAAAGAAAAAGAAAAAAGCGGGCGCCTAAATCTTATTTTTTTTACTGCATTGGCTCATTGGATGCGTGGTCATAATTATTTTATAGTAGATTCAACCTATTGTGTCACCTTTAGTACTTTTCCGAGGTATTGCATTATATAGGGGATGGCAGTAGGTGGAATTTAAAATTCACCCTAAATCATTGCAACATGTCGTCCGAAAGCAAAGATAAATCATACTTTGCTTACGAAATCCTTCAGTCAAATCATTTATTAACATAAACACTATGCTATTCGTATTTGCTTTCCATGGTATTCATGTAAAGGTAAGTTGAATTTACTGACTTTTGAGCGCCCGTTGTTCTGGAGACGAAGAACACAAGGTATTGCCCTCTCTATGGAAAGGCCGATATCTTAGTTTTCATTCATGACACAGTTGAATCGGGCACATTTCTGCTCCTCTCCCCACCAATCGAGGCTTCCAAAACTTTTCCTCCGGTGACACGATGGGTTGATCTACTATAACACATGGTTGATGACATGGTGCATGGGATTACCGGATGTATAAGCCCGTAAAGATTTAACCTGGATGGTATAGTCCCTTTCTTTTGTGTTGTGTATTTTTGCACAAAAAAGAGGGAGAGCATTTAACCCGTTTTTGGAATAAATAATTTCATGGCTAAAATGGTTCTTTAATGGTTCTTTAAGTTTACGTTTCGACTGACAAAGTATCACAAACCTTGGCTAAGATCTTTCTGTTCTACAGAATTCCAAAGAATCTCCATGATTTTCTAATGTATATTTGGCTAAAGATATGTCTCAAAGCTTCTTTGTGAAAGAGATTTTTGTTAGCCAAGAACAATATTTTTAAGAGGCCAAAAAAGCTTAACCATTGTTTTTACCTTTCTATTTTTCCAATAAAGGACAAACCCAAAAAATCCCTCGGTCTACTTAAAGCTTTAGGTTCTTTCTAGAACATTTAAAGTTGTTTTTATAGACCTATAGATTATAACGGTGTATGTACAAAAGCGTTTTTAACTAGAGCTTTTTTTCCTCTTATAGCATATTCCTTTAAGGCACTATCAATTTTTTTTAATAAACTCAATTAGTTTTTTTGACAAAAAATTAAAAAAGAAAAGATTTTGTATGTCTGTAACAAAATAGCTATAACAGAGAAAACGCTGTTTAAAAAGTTTAAACGGTTGTTTAAAAGTTAACAATTGTTTACCGGGTGAACTGAACAACACTGTTTCGTTCACCGTACACAACTTGTTTAAACTTTTAAACAACCGTTTAAACTTTTTAAACAGCGTTTTTCTTCTCTGTGTTATATCCTAATTACCCCCAAGTGCCAAGTCTGACACAAGCCTAATAAGGAAGAATAAGATATATCTTATCTTCTAAGAATAAGATATGTCTTATATCTTATTTTATTCATTACTAAATATATTTGATTCATTCTGTTATATTTATATGACGATTCAGTATTAAGGAGAAATTATTTTGTTATGCATGAAAGTTGGCGTTAAGGCGAAATTCTGTTTCCCTTAAGGCCTCTTTTGTTTGCGGTTTATTCGTCAAAAGATATGAATACTTTAATATTTTTGTAAAAAATTAAAATTTGTTATATTAAATAACGCACTTTGTTAGATATAAACTTGGAATGAATTTCTCAATGTATCATAGTATTTGATTATTGCGCAAATTAACAAAATCCAATTATAATTTCACCGAACTCTATCGATTCGTGGTTCGGATGGGATGATTGTTTGTCAAGTAATTACCCTTCTCCTCCGGAAAGTTTATACGGGGTATGGTAGAGAAATAGGCATCATTTTAAAGAAAGTAGCGTCTGATACTTCTAATAAATAAAAAAGTGGCAAATTCACTCTTCTTCAAAGTGAAATTTGTAAAATCCACTCAAAAAGAGCGGAAATCACTTTAAAGAAGTGAAACTTCACTCAAAAAGAGTGGAAATCACTCTAAAGGAGTGAAACTTCACTCCCAAAGAGTGAAATTTCACTCAGTAAGGACTGCTTATACAGTGAATACTCTATAGATAAGAGTGGTTTGCACTCTTTTGAAGTGATATAATGAACTGCGCTCTTTTGAAGAGTAAATTATCACTCTTTATTCAAGGTTCAAAAGAGCTTTCAAGGCGTTGCGTCATATGAAGTGATAGATAAGACTCAATATTATTTCTTACATTGTATTTGGCTACAGAAATATCTTGTATGCTTATATCTCATTTCCACTCTTATATGAAATTAGAAATTTCACAATATTTGTAAAAAAAATCTCAATTTAATTCTTTCAGCCTATGGAGCTATTTTTGATCAGTGCTCTCAATTTTTAAGGGACGTGAAGTCTCTCTGCACTTTTAAGAGAGTATATACGAAGTGTGCATGACTTTTAATATAATTTTGTTTTGTTTGTTTAGTTTATTTCTTAAATTTATATATTAATTTATTTCCCCCTATATGTATATTTCAACTTTGGAAAACGGTTTGAAGCAAAAATAGTAACCATCATCAGATGTTGTTATCGCCTTTACCGTGATTGCGAACGAAATGCTTGAGTGTGTGTTTGAATGGTTTTGTTTATTGTTTGTTTAGTTTTATTTGAAACAATAATGTCACTATATACAAACGTAGGTTTTTCAGTGACAAAGAAATTGCGGACTAGAAGCGCTTCTCTTGTCCTTGGCTATAGTGTCTGTGAACTTGGCAGATTAAGTCCTATGGGACAAGAACGCCCTTTGACGGCCCAAATGTGTGAAACTAAAGATACCCAATAACAGACGGACGACCTCTATAATAACGGGGTGGCTGCCCGGCCGCGATTTTCTAGGATTAACTGAATTTAGTGCGTTCAAACATTGCACGAATGCATATTAATACGTTTTGACAACGGTATTATTTTCATTGAGGTCTGTATATTTAGACGGGATTTCCGCTTTTTTTCACAGGCTTTTGACTTTACTTAGTGATAATGTTTTCTGGAATTCTTTGGATATATTTTTAAGTCTAAGCTGTCTGGTACTATGGGGAAAGACCCCTTAGGTAGTTTCTTTAGGTCTCTAAGGATGCCAACATAACCAACAAATTTCGTTGTGTAAAAGTTCATCATTTGCCATTATATTTTTGTTGTTGGCTCTTGTAATCTTGTTTGGCCTATTTTATCTTTAAATATTATGAAATTGGTCTTGTTCGGTTTATGAAGTTTAAATCAATATTTTGCGACTTGGTCGAGAGTCTGAATAAAAGTGTTGTCGGAAAGGATAACTCACTCTAAACGTCTATTAGGGAGCGGTCAATTTACACCACTGTGGAATGGGGAATTCTAACCTTTTTTTTTTTGCTAGGAAAAATTTCGCCTTCCCCTTTCGCTTTAATCCAAAAAATTTGCATACCCCCTGATTTTATGAAATTTCTCCATTAAAAAGTTAACGTTCCTACCCCTCTCCTTGATGAAAATGTTCATACCCCCCCGGTTGAATTGCTATTCGTATTCCATCCTCAAATCAAACAACGGTGGTAGTTTTCGCTCTCTGACTTGACGGTAACTGAATTGGTAGATTAGGGGACATTATCTTCTGGGATTAAAAATTGAAAATGTTGGAAATTTACTACGTGGGCTGTTTTTATAGGGCCCTATAAAATTATATAAATCGAGTCTTTTGGGTCTATATGCAATTTGTATCATCCATCTACAAGGCCGTGTTTCCTTACAAGTTGCATAAATTCGTTATGACTTTTCAGTACACTGAATATAAATTTGAACACAAAAATAAAAGTAACAGTGGATGTATTATGGATTTCTATCCGTGGGTGGCGCACGTCATCTTACGTTGAAAGATAAGCTTACCTTTTTTCTTGCTTTTTTGAAACATCGCAGTGAAAGAAAACAGAGGGGTGTCATCCGTTTCTTATTTGTAACAATCCTTCCTGTCAAATTTGACTAAATCCTTATCAAAGTGGTAATGACACAAACTTTGAAGGCGGGATTTTCACTGCTAAGGTTACTTATTACAATGGAGTTCTGAGCAAGTCTTTAACCTCCAGGTCGACAGTATGGTGTTCTCGACACGAAGTTATAGCTATTCTAAATGTCTTTTAAACTTTTAAAGCGGCACTGGCACATTTTCACAAAATATGAAATTTCTTCGATTTGATCGCAAATGATAGTCTAGGCCATTGGAAGAATAGAGATATGTTTTACATATAAAAATAACATACCCCAAAACAGATAGGGACATTAATAAGAGGCCAAAGACATCCATGTAATTTGTAGGCCAACTTTAAGTTTGCCATAACTTTAATCCAAAAAAAAAATGTGTCCATTAAATGAATATGATAAACTATACTCATCTACATTAAGCCACAGAGGTCACGGACCGGTCAAACAGGAGTCATGACATAGGAATCATGCTCCGGCGTGTGTTTTCTTGTGTTAACGCCATTTCTGCCATCTGCTGAAAAAAATGTCGCCGGCGACATTAATTATACAAATCGTTCTGTTTACCCATAAGGGCGCTGATTTGGTCTTGTTTAAAAATATTTCAGGTGAGGACTAATGTATATAAAAACTTTACAACTATGCAAAAATATCAATTATGAAAAATCGTGAGGGCGCACTATTTTTCAAATGTGCCAGTGTCTCTTTAACTACTAAAGTGTTGGATGTTTTTTTCATATTTTACACCGTCAGAAATGTCCGTAAAATTATGGACTTGGTAAAAAGAATTAAAGGTGCAATGAGTAATTTCACATAGGAGGTGTCCCTAAAAATGTGAAAATTCTGATTTTTGCACTAATGTAAAGCTTTCTATCAAAAATATCACCGCGTGAAATAATTAAGCTGAGATTCATTACACTTACAGGAAAATATTATCATTATTTTGTTATACTTATGTCATATTAAGTATTCTGAAAACACTTTCAATTATGACCAGCCGTGAAATCGTGACTATTCGTTCCATGATATCTTTCCTCCTAATTGCTTAAATTGCCCAAAGTACGTAGACCTATGCATGTGGTACTTAAGCACGACCCACAATTGATATTAAAGACACTATCACCCGAAAGATTAAAAATAATTGCAGGCATAACTTAAAAGTGAAGGATATGTTTGTAGAATTCTCTTAAGTTACTTCTTCCAACTGAAGAATTGACAGAAAAGGAAAAAACGACAGTGTTCAAAGATATGAATTTCCATTCATTTATACGCGTTGTAATAAGTGTCCGTACGGACAGTAATGACTAAAATATCTGATTTTGTCCTTATTTGGTTGTTTCCGGTCTTTTTATTTGCAGGGTATTTTAGGACATCTGTACTTGTTACAGGCATGCATGCATGATTGTTTTATTTTCAGATTTAGTAAATCACTGATAGTGCCTTTAAAAGTACATTTTTTTCAGAAAAGCCTACCACGTTTTTGTTTCGAACCAATTTAGGCTGAAGTGCCCCATTAACCTCAGTTTACCCTATTTTAGCAAGATAGCAAGTCACCCAAACCTAACCAGTGCATTTTAAAGGTGCAACGAGAGATTTTGAGGCACTCAAATATTGTGTCATAATAGCAATTTCATATAGATTAGTCACTCAATAGACTTCCAACCTTGTATTTGGTTATAGGCTGGTTATAGGAATGTGTTAAAAGAGAGGAAAATGGAGATTTTGATTTTCTTATATTTCAATGTAAAACAGGCGCTGAATTTGGTATTTGCTCCTATACGAAATTGGAAATTTCACAATTTTTGTACCAAAGAATCATTTCTCAGCTTAAAGGTGCAACGAGAGATTTTGAAGCACCCAAATATTGTGTCATAATAGTAATTTCATATAGATTAGACACTCAATAGATTTCTTACCATGCATTTTGCAATTGTTACAGAAATGTCTTAAAAGATAGAAAATAGGTGATTTTGATTTGCCTGAATATCGTATTTGCTCCTATACGCAATTAGAAATTTCACAATTTTTGTACCAAAGAAACATTTCTCACCTTAATCCTTTCAGATGGGGATATTTTTGATGGAAAGCTTTACATCAAGGCAAAAATCAGTACTTTGGATTTTTTAGGGACACCTGATATGTAAAATCTCTCGTTGCACCTTTAAAGTCTGCATGTAAATGGTAGAAGGCCTGCAAATGAAGCCCATGAAATAATTTAAATGCAGACTGTCCTATCAACGAAATTCTAATAGAAAATTTGTATCACCTATTGATATGACCAAAACTTTATTTTTTATGCTAATCACTTTTTTTTTGAAATAATATATCAATTCAATGGTGCCATTATTACAAGTAACCTGGGTAATATCGGACGCAATTGGGATGATGTCAAATTTGCATACATGAGTATCAGTTTACAGAAAGGAAACATTGATTCATTCTGTTCCATACACTTAAAGGTGCCTGTTCCGATCGTCTTTGGGACCCCCCTGATTTACCCGGAAGCAGTATCGATTTTGATATCAGATGAAAGGCCGTATTTTTCTCATTGTCGTCCTGAAATTTGACCCTTCAAATCCATTTCATTCCCAAGATATAAACAAAAAATTGCCGTTTTAGTGGTTAACCATCAATATTAGCTCAGTATTGAATAGGGCCTTGCAACTTGCATTATTGCGTCTACCATCAAAACTGCAAGTTTGTTTCCCACGGTACTTGATGGGGTGTATGTGCAAGTGCCAGGCTCTCATATCAAGTAGAGAACACAATACACATAAATCGGAACAAGCACATTTAAACCTTTATTTGCATGGAAGATCAGGGTCACTTGTGCCTAATTAGACCGAAAAATGCATTAATTTATTGGTGATAAAATACATTTCAACATGATATAAGAAAAAACTATGACTAATCATCGACAAACTCCACGTTTCATAAAATTTAAGTACGATGGGCTGCAACATGCTTCTCACATTCTGAACTTTATGTAGGTAAAACATGTTTTAAACACAAAACTCAATAACAATATCAATATATTCATTCGGTCATTCAATTTTGGGTTAAGGTAACTCTTTGTGTGCTGTCACAAAACGGTGATGATTAACTCTAATCCATAATGCTAATTTGGACAATACGTGTATATTGATCATACATGCCTAATTCCATCTTTCAAGTGTGTTAAAATATGTTCGTTTATTAGCTGTTATTACCAAGGAAACATTGATATGTTAATATTTGTTGCATTACCTGTCATTTAAAAAGAAAAATAGCGACCAATTTGGTAAAATGGGTCCTGCAGGTTACTTGATTTCTGGGGCAATATCTTAAAAAGTATTGAATCTACCTTTATTATATTTTCAGGGACATTAGCTAACAGTCCTATCTTACCTTAAAAAAAACAAGTAGTAATGTGCTTCTGATCAAAACTTATGGTGTCTGGCACCAAGTGTTGTGTTTTGTTTTGGAGGGGGGTGGGCAAGATGTACATTGTAGATCACCAGCGCTGTCACATCCGGGCCTTATTTCACCCTTTTTATGATAGCTTATGATGAGCACGCCATTGTATTTCATGTGAAGGAGACATTGGGAAAAGTTCCTTGAAATGTAGTTTCTTAATTGTTTTGGTATTTGACACTACTGTCTGTTCAATTAACTTAGATGTCCGGTTTTTATTAATTATTTCAAAAAATATATGCTTTCGAAAAAAATCACGAAAGAAAAGTTGCTATTCATCATTGGACCCAACAAGATCATTGGGTTCCAACTTGAAAACATATTTCTTCTTTGGATTTTTATTCAATTTACACTGATTTTCATTGACAAACGACAACAAACTGGGTCCAGGTGAATATTGACTTTTGACTCTGAAACTTTGATGACAGACCCATTCACGAATTAGGGGCGCTTCAAAAGCATGTTCATACCAACAATATTATTGTTCGTGGACCTTACTTTGATTCCAGGTGTTCGAGCGTCCATTAATGCATGGGTATATTGCATCGTTGAAATACCGATACTTTTAATAGAGGCCCTGTCTGCTTTATTCAATTGGTTGCGGACAAAAGAATCATACAGTTCTCCTTGAGCAAAGTTGGTATTATGCATTTCATACCAGTAGCGGACAATATTGATCGTGAATAATATCCTCCGACTTTTACTCCCTACAAAGAGGAGTCAATGGAACCTTCCACAAAACGTAATTACTAATGGTACCAAACCTTTATTCGCTCATTTTGAAAACGAGGGTAAAATACCCAGATTTCAATAGATTTGAAGGTTTAAAAAAAAAAAAAAAAAAAAAAAATTTTTTTTGGAGGGGGTGGACACGATGTACATTGTAGATCACCAGCGCTGTCACCTCCGGGCCTTATTTCACCCTTTTTATGATAGCTTATGATGAGCACGCCATTGTATTTCATGTGAAGGAGACATTGGGAAAAGTTCCTTGAAATGTAGTTTCTTAATTGTTTTGGTATTTGACACTAACACCCCATTTACTCTATCAAGAGGTCTCTGGACTGTGGACAAGACTTTGGTGGGTTAAACCGGTGTGAAAGCAGATATAGGCCATGAGGCCAAAGCGAAAAAGATGCTCGGATAAGGACCAAGGTGGCGCACCCCTGGGAAGTACATAATTCTTCAGAAATAATTTCCTAAAATTATAGAAACCAGTTCTACGTGTGTTCTCACTTCTAGTATGTGCACATTCTCGAGAAAATGAATTAAATGTCATCTCAATTTATGCCCTGAATATCAGTGACTACGGTACACCATGATTCATTGACTCCAGCAAATAGTTGGGGCTATTGATAAGTAAATCCGCTCGGTATGTAGAAGACCAAACACTTCACAGATTCCTTTTTCATCTGGAACTGCAGAGCCAGTGTTATTATCCATGCAACTGAAAAGATTGCAGGTGCTATACATCACCCCGATTTAGATTAAGCTATTTTTCATGACGTGTAACACAAATTATCTGTCCTCTTTCACGAATAAATAAAGTTAGAGGTTCTACTGTGTGTTCAATTTCTTTGACCCTATATTTCATCCTTATTCGAAAGGGAAACGAAGGTGAACAAAGCTCATGAGAAAAAAAATTGTTTGGGAAACTGTGACCTAACATCTTTGTGCAGAACCAAACCCGTAACTTGCCGCGTAACCCCATTTCTATGCAATTTATTGCTTTCATAGCAGAAATCGAAAATCATTCACCTATATGAAATGCAGGTGAACCGGTGCCGAACAAACGTTTAATTGAATAGAAAAAGAGGTCCAATATTAATATGATTAAGTTATGGGTGTTGGTTCTGGACCAAGATTTAGGTCATAGCTTGCTAATCAAACTTCTTTCATGATTTTTGCTCATCTTCGTTTTCTTTTTGAATAAATGATGAAATATACGATCAAAGTTATTAAACTCCCAGCAGAAGTTTGAGTTCTATTTTCTTCGTGAATGAGGCTGTAGCTCAATCTAAACCGGGCAGTGAAAACAATTCAAAAGCTTTTAACGTCATGGACAATAACAATGGTTTTGCAGTCCCAGAGAATCTGAAGTCCGTTGTCCTATTCATCCTATTCATAACGGGCGGATTTACTTATCAATAGCACCATTATTTGCTGGAGTCATGAAACGTGGTGTACATCTCTTGGTCACTGATATTCAGGGGAAAAAAAGGAGATGACATTTTAATTCATTTTCACGAAAATGTGCACATACTAGAAGTGAGAACACGCGTAGAACTGATTTTGATCATTTTAGACAATTTATTTTAGCAAAAATATGTACTTGTAAGGGGTGCGTCACCTGTGTAAACGCTATGAGATCTTACCCGCTAGCCTAATAGTCCAGCGGGAGCAGTCCGGGGCTCCATAGACGATAACGGAATAAAGCGTGAAACTAATGTTGCGTTAAGCGTGACTGAATCGATTGCTCTATTGTTCACCATTGTTCCCGGATTATGAGTACGCCGGACTATAATTACTTCTACACCTGTTTTATGAGCGCTCAACCGTCCCCCTTTCCTCCAGAAGTCTGTTCGGTGTTTGAAGCTGTTTGAATGATTTGTTTTGAGGGGAATAGGGATTAATCGTAGCTAGATAAACCAGGAAATAGATCTTACGGTAAAATATCGATGCAGCTTGCTCTCAGTGCAGTCTTTGAGGCGGTGTCCATGATGGATTTTCTTTTACCACTTGGGACTCCTAGGGCTGCAAGACATTTACTTAGTGCTTCCTATTTCAATTGGGAAGTAGTGGGTGCACCATCCTCTGTTTTCACAATCAGGTACAAGGTCTTGGTTCCGGTGTGGCAGGAGATATGGTCCTCGGGACTCATAGCCCATCTACAACGGCGAAGAAGCGAAGAATAGGGCGCTCGATTCAGTGGACTCTTCACGCAACATTTTTTCACGCGTTTATTTTTCCGTTGTCGTCTCCAAGGTGTGAAACCTTTAATGTAGGTGGGTATGAACGAACTCCTTAAATAAAGACCCTGTGAAATTCTGCTCTGCTCTATAATTCTATTAGCTTACTCTTCTAGTCCTTTCTGAATAGATTACGATATCATGACGTTTGGCTGCTGCTTGTGTTCCTTCATATTCCATCAGAACTTCCCAGTCATTTGGATATTTGTACATGTTTGTGGCACCCTTTCTTTGGGAGTGGTCATAGCTATTTTTTGGTAGCTGTATCCACGGGCGTTAGTGCGAAATGCAATATGTATTATATAGCCTGTGTCTGAGTGTAATATTCCCTTATTGGCCTGGTCTATGACGGGCAATCGTTCCGGAGGTTTGCTTTCAGGGTTTGGTCAGGACGACGCCAGTTGTACGCCCGCCCAGGTTTGAAGGGAGCAGTTGCAACCTTTAGTATATTGAAACAGTGTACATTTGTTTTGGTGACAAAGTTGGCAGAAGCCTAGTAGTTTTCCCCATAGTCTCAGATTTGCAAGAGCTGGCAAGGTGTTCATGACCGCATTGATATGGAAATGACCCATTTCGGGTGTCCATAACATACTCTTCAAATATTTTGGTGCGAATGGCCTTAGGGTCTCCGACGTACGTAAGTGGAAAATTTGTAGATCGTGAATTTCAAAGTCAATTTTGAGTATGATGCATTGTTGTAGCTATATCCAGAACTTCATGATGCCCCGTTGAATTGAGTCTTCTCTGTGGCTTTCAACATATCTTCTAGCTAACCTCTCACAGATTGTTTGATGGCGTGGTCCTTTAGGTCTCCGAAGATCAGCTTGTCAATGAATCTCATTGGCTGGGTGTGGATGCTGGCAATCTCGCCGCCGTCAACTGTTAACTTCCGGTCCATATGCCACATACTGGGATTTATGTCCTTCTCTTCTTTTCATTTTATTTAGGGACATACTTCTTTCAATGTCGTTCCACCGGTCATTGGTTGCTTGGCTTTCATCGTACTGTTCCTCCTAAGGAAGTTGTTAACTATTTGTTCAGCTTTTGGCAGTCTTCTGGGTACCTGGCAATCAGTGTAAGGTCATCTGCATAGGCATTAGCAGATGGTCTGATCGTTGAATCACTCATACAATATCCGAGATGGCTGTATCTATCAAGGTGATCCAGACATTTTAATTGAAGACAGCCAGGAATCCTTGAATACACCAATACCAAAGTGATCCAGTTTCCGTCCGCTCTTTTGTTCTTCACACGGATGTAGCTTTCATCATAGTACTTCAAGATCATTCTCCGGATGTTATCGGGATGTGGTACCATTCCTACTGCACACTGAATTAACTTGTGGATGATACAGTTTACAAAAGCTTTGGTAGATCAAGACTGGTTGCCAGAATCGGAGTTCCAGTAGTCCCTCACTTTTGTACTCGGATGTGTTACACTGTCTGCTAGCTGCATCTCCCGAACAAAATAGGGCATTGGAATGTTATATAATATTAAACGTATTCGGGAATCACAGTGTATGACCTTGACTCTGCCAAGCTCAACTTTCTTGTCTTTCTGTTGTTTTTTCTGTCAACACTTGCAATTTGCTTGTTCTACCACATACCTTTTAACAATTTCGACAGACTTTGATAAAAACATCATCACACCGCGACCCTAAGTGTGAGGCTTGGAGGGTCAATGTTCATAAGTTCGGAATCACAGAGGGTCAAACGTGATTTCACAAAACAAACATACTGCTACAGATTACATGATCACATGAATCACGCATGGTGAAGTAGCTGAAGACCAATACAGAAGTTCTATCTCAATTTTTTAATCAAAGTTCATTTGGTGTCACATAGTCAAAAGGTTTTTGGTGGAAATTGGCGAACAACCCATACATATGACAAAAGCCAGTGGGTCACACGTGGCCTTGGACAAATATCAAAAAAGTTCCATTTCTCTTCGGTCTGGCTTATGGTTAAGGGTACAAATGTAAGAAAGGTAACATTGCAATACCTCAACACTGAACAGAAGTAAACAGCATGTTGGTCTTTGGACAAACATCAAAGGTTTCAATGGGACCTTTTGATCTGGTTTTCATCTGATGTCACAGGTAAAAAAGGATCAAAGGTCACTCTGGGCTAAAACTTTATTCTATCTGGAAACTATGCTCAGGCTGTCTTATAACCGTAGACCATAGAGTGGATTCTTAAATATTTAATCATCTTTGAACTATAGTATTGCCCTGTTTCCTTTCGCTGATTTTTTTACCTTTGACCATGTCACCTAGATCCAGAGGGTCATAAATTGTAGAATTCCATATACTAATCTGGTTTTATCACATTGCCAACACCTCACGGACAAAGAGGGGGAGCGTGGAACTGTTTTCTCGAAAAATTTCAAATTGCCTCTACCCCTACAGGAAGGATGTACCAGACTACCAGCTTTCTTTTCTCTTCAAACTGTTGCGGTCATGAGCTAATGAAGCCCTTTAGCTTGGATGCAAATAACCATTAAAGACTTGTTACTATTCTTCGGCTATAATAATTTGATGACGGTTATTGTTTCCTTTTAACACTTTTTGCATAAAAATAGTGTTCCACATAAATGCACATGCCGTTTGCTGTCGCAGTTTGTGAAATGGGGCATAAACACAAAACATTTGATATCTGGAAGACAAAGCACACACAAACTAGCAAGATTAGAGTTTAATAAACTATTTATTTACACAGCTCAGTATCATTTGATGGGAAGTTTTCTACAGTACATGTGTAATATTAAGCTACATGCTCAAAGTCCCAACTCTCCATGACTACAGTGCAATGACCTTTTTAAAGGTCTAAAGGTTTTGTTTAGTTTCATGGGTATAAAAAGGCAGGGTTAGTCATTTGGGATATTTTTTAATTTTCTGTAATTATATAGAATATGGTAAAACTAAAAAATACATTAAACTTGCATCATCCCCCTGGCAAGATGGCAGTCTGGAACATGACCTCAGATGACCTTTGGCCTTGGTCCATGACCTTTGACATCCACATATGAATGAACCCCAATTGCACCTTAACATCAGGGGCCCGTTTCACAAAGATTTACGATCGATTGTAATCAAGCGTAACTTGATCAAACGTAAGTTTGTACTTACTATCAAGTTCAAACTTACGCTTGATCGAGTTAACGCTCGATAAATCAAACTTATAATTGATCGTAAGTCTTTGTGAAACGGGCCCCTGGTCTGGTTTAAATTGAACTTTTCGAACAAGACGTGAAAACCAAAACCTAACCAAACTGGAGCACACACAGATGCATACACAAACATGACCTCAGAAGACCTTTGGCCTTGATCTTTGACATCCACATATGAAGGAACCCCTACTGCACTTAACCCAAGTCTGGTTTAAATCGGACAAACTTTTCGAAAAAAAGACGTGAAAAACGAAAACCTAACCAAACTGGAACACACACACACATACGGACATGCGCGCTATCGCAAAATATTGCTTTTCAAGCCAGGGGGATAAAAAGATTGCATTTCCTTCAACCTTTTAATGTACAGCATGATTTTGTTTTCCCCCATTATCTCGTCAAATGTAGGAAATTGCAGTGTGACACAATTAGTTGGGAGACTTGTCCTCAATTATGTATGTGAGAACAAATATTAAGATTTAGGAAACATAATTATATATTTGTAGTTTTATCTATTTCTCTACACTTCAAACCGCCTCCCACCCCACCCAATGATGTTGGGATTAATATATAGGACTTTGAAGAGCAATTTTGCCATGATCAATAAGATCCAGGGGAATGGGAGTTCATAGGTTCCAACAATTATGGACAGAAAATGTGAGCATTCTAAATGCACTCGTTTTAATATTTAAAAGGTTGATTCTATATACGTATATTTTCAATAAGAAAACACAGGCTGAATTTGGTATTTGCTCTTATATGGAAATTAGAAAATTTCCACAATTTTTGTTCCAAAAGAAACAGTTTCAAGCTATTCATCAAGATGGGGACATTTTGATATAAAGGTTTTAAATCAGTGCCAAAATCAGATTTGCACATTTTTTCGGGACACCTTGGTTGTAATTTGGAAATCTCTCATGACACCTTTTATTTCTGCAGATACTGACATTTGATTTTATAAGCAGTGTGGATCCCCGTCGCCAAAACAGGCTTTTTACCAGCAGTGAAATTGTAGCATGCAGGCAGGACGGAGGCTGTCATACAGTTTCCTTAGAAGGAAAATGAGTAGTTTGAATACCACAGGTCATTACTATGACAAGTTAAAGGCCGAACTTTGACCAGATGATATGAGATAAACAAGGGGGGGCATGCGCATATATCTGGATATAATATTACTATTACTGAAGATATTGTCAGTTTGAAGGGCACCTCCAGGTGGTCTGAGTTCATTTAAACAGATTAAGCCAACTATTTAAAAATTTTACAGGGAATATCTTCTTGACTGTCGTAAGCTGCCTTAAATGTGCTTAAATTATTAGGCAAAGATTGCATGTGTTCATGTTAAAAAGCTTCAGATGGTAACTATATAATGAGGCAGAGTACGGCAAATTATACATGGTCAGACTGTATAGTTATACATTGTCTGACCAAATGTGTGCAGCAATGGCCATTCACTTTCTAAAAATACATTTTTGTTTTTTTTCTTATTTTTTCCATATCGGGGTACCTAATATTTGGCAAGGCTCAAGCCACCTTGGTTTGCGAAACCATGAAAATTGGGAAGCATTAAAAGTGAGCCAGAAAAACTTGCTCCAAAGCCCACAGGGTTGGGTTGAGGGTTTCTGGGCTGCAAGACCTTGTTTCTAGTCTATGTTGCACCTTGTAGAGATTTCTTGAGGTAAAAAATCAAAAAGTGACATCAACATTGAGGATATTTCCCCACCCTCAGATGTCGCTCCTTGTTAAACAATTTTCAGCAATACCGAGGGCTATGCCAAATCTTGATGCAAGAGGTGTTGTAAACTAAATAGCAGATACACCCCTTTGCTATAGAAGGATTGTTACACTACCCGGAACAAGAGAAAAGAACCCATTTACCCAAAAACCATTTATAAATGTAATGAGGTGCCATCAAAAAACCACCTTTGCCTCCCCTTATTACAAATGTCACAACCACGTTAATATAAAAATCACTAAGATAATTTCAGGAAATCGGTTATTAGAATGCAGGGCCTGGGGGGGATTGTGATAGGACGTTATTTCTGATAGTTAGGCCAATTAAATAAAAACAGCAAATTTTGTGAAGGTGCCACCATTTTCAAATTTTGAGAATTTTGCAACAGTTCAGTTGTGTTGGAATTGTCCAGCAAAACTCGTACCTGCGGAGCTGTAATGCTAAACAAAAATGTGTATTTGTCATTAAAAGAAGTGACTTTTCGAATTAGAAATGGGATCCCTGATTGCAATTTAATGGCAGAGCTGAAAATGCAAAAGTGCCCATCCATGATGAATTTGTGCCACCCCACGACAATGACCTAACTTGACTTCCTGAACCGACGGAACAACTAGTGGATGAGCGTAGATGTTGAATTATTATCGGAGATTTCCTATATTAATTATTCTAATTGCAAAATTCCTTCTTTTGCGATATATAGACATGTTCGAGCTTTACCATTCACATGTATAGTTTACTAGCCAGTTACCAATGTGCAAAAATCTCAATTTTTTTGGAAAATTGGGGGGGGGGGCGATGTGCACGTGCTGTTATTGCTTTAAGAAAAAAAAAAAAAAAAAAAAATATTTGACAAAACATGACAAAATGAGCAGGAAGTCACACTTGATCAGTTTTTAGACTGCTAGTAGCCACCTTCTTGTGCTTTCTTTGAGCCAGTATATCCAGTGGTCATTTGAGAAGATATGAAGGGAATGACTAATTGGTAACTGATGCAATGGCCCTTAAAAGATCAAAAATGGTCCTTTAATTTTGTAATGACGGAATACAAAATTTGGTAAATAATAAATTAATGAATATCCCTTTAATCATGTTAATTGCACCATAGCCTAATACTAGTATATCGCATCATTGCGCATCGGGCCCTTTCACTTTGCGTTTCCAGCCGGGGTTTCCAGCCAATCCCATCGCCACGTATTTGTCATACCGCTTTCTTTGTTATGAGCCTTAGCTCTTCCTTTATCACTCTCTCAGTATGCAATGTCTTTGCTGTCACATTTCAGACCGCAATTTAAGATCTCATTTTCGATGTTTATTACCCAAACTTTCTCAGTGAAAATTTGGCATCTTGTCCACCACAAGTATAACCTGTGTTTCAACATCGGGCTAAGAGTTTCCGCTGAAGTCTTGGCTCATCGAGCGTAACAAGGTGGTAATTACTTTAACTAGCAAAAATCTGTCTACCAGCCGGTCAAGGCGACCTTTTTGTAGGGATTCGTTCCATTAATCCAAAAACCACTGACCTAAGACCAGCCTTGTTAGAGTCAAATATTGTCATAAAAATGCATACACAATTTTGAAATTTATGGGGAAAATTTTTTAAAATGTGAACTGCAAATGGCCTATAGGGGGCATTTGTCCCTTGCCATTGCTGTCCAATGACAACCACAGGTGGCTTAAACAATGACCAAGCCAGCAGGTAAGCAGTCTCAAAACCAATCAAGCGTGATTAGCACTCGTTTATCTCAAGCCAAATATGAAATCCCCTAATCGCAGCTTTAACTTACACTTGTTAATATATCGTACTTAATTCTTAAACCATGTTGGACAATTCTTGCAATATGTTGCGCTGCCAACAATTGCCTTGAAGAGGTGATGTTTTACCAATGCACCATGGAAAAGTTGACATCCTGAGCCCGCATAATAACAAAGAAACACATCACTGATCATTTAGTTTGTCAATAATAATGGTCGGTTGCACAATAAAACAACTATTTACAATAAGTAAAACACTTTGCTTTCTTTGGATCATACAAACTCTTTCCTTGAGCTGTTTTCAACATAAATTGCTCTACCTGCGCTGCGTGTTAAAGGTGCAACGAGAGATTTCACATATCAGGTGTCCCTAAAAATCGAAAGTACTGATTTTTTGTCCTGATGTAATGCTTCCCATCAAAAATATCTCCATCTGAAATGATTAAGCTGAGAAATGTTTCTTTGGTACAAAAATTGTGAAATTTCTAATTTCGTATAGGAGCAAATACAAAATTAAGCCTATGTTTTATATTGAAATACAAGCAAATCAAAATCGCCTTTTTGCTCTCTTTTAAGACATTCTGTAGCCAAATACAAGGTAAGAAACCTATTGAGTGTCTAATCTATAGGAAATTACTATTATGACACAATATTCGGGTGCCTCAAAATCTCTTGTTGCACCTTTAATCCAATGGAAGTTGGAGTAGCAACCGCCGGTGGCGCACCATATTGCAAAATGCAAGAATTTTACAAAAAAAATAAGAAAATAGCTTGAATACAGTAAAAATTTAAAGGAAATTGCTCATGTCAGGTGCCCATAAACACACTTTCATATTTTGTTGATTTCAGACAATTTTTGCATACATTATTTGGTCAAATATGTTGTTTTGCTCTATCCACAAAACACACAATTGCTACTGTGTTTCAAATGTATTGATGATATTATACATAACATGTTACAGAAACTCCACAATGTATTTTTCGAAACTCAGGATTTTTTTTAAAAGTTCCTTGTTTATTTGTCTTGATTTTGTTTGAATTTATAAGTCTTTGAACAGATCAAATTGTAATTAAACCAATCCTGAAGCAATTCAAAGACTTTAAGTAACCTTACAAATCTAGCCAGTTTCTTAAGGTTTTTGCTCTCTAAGCCCTTTCTAAAATGAAGGATCTTAGCTAGAACTACAATGATATCCAAGGTAATTGTACCATAGTAGTGAGTGGCTCAAACATAAGATAGGACTGGGAACAACTGGCAGTTTCAACCACGCATTCTAGCCAAACATGCGTTTTTAAATGTCTCCTTTTTGTAAGTGTTGTGTTATGTTACTCTAAAATGAATATTGTTAAGCTCTTAAGATGGAAGCTCTCTTTATGCTCCCTTCATCAATAAATGGGAGGGACAGCATGGAAAGTTACACCACACAAGCTAGCTCTGAGTGAGGGCCATAAACACAGGCTACATTGCCCAACTTGCAAATTATCGTGAACATGTTATTTGCATGTGCAGATAGTATTACAGATAATTGATTTCATACTCCCCATTAGACATTGTGAAGTGACCTCATGAAATCCACAAACACAAGTATGCATGTGTATCAACAGGTTTGAAATTCCAGCAGCTGTGGAATCCATGATATACATGCATACTTATGTTATTGTTATGCCATTCTGCCACTTCACAATGCATCAGGGCCGTAGCCAGGGGGGGTGCGACGCACCCCCCCAAGAATGACAAAGGTCCGCTTTATCATGTTGAAGGTCCGCTTTGGCATGTTGAAGGTCCGCTTTGGTGCGTTGAAATTTGGCGCGTGTTATAGTCATGGTTGTGGCTACCCGAGTATTATTGGTCAATACAGTTGTTTGCACGCATTACTACTATAATTATAGTGTTTTGTTAACGCCGATGATGTTTCATTGCTCCGCAACCCCCCCTTCAGATTTTGGATGTGACGGTAAAAAAAATTGGGGCAACCGGCGAGCGGAGCGAGCCGAAAAAAATTGTTTCTCGACAAAAAAGGTCCACTTCTGGCAAATCCGCACCCCCCAAATCAATTCCTGGCTACGGGCCTGCAATGCATTCTGGGATATGTGAGAAAGGTGCATTTCAAGAAATGACCATTACTAAACAGCATCTATACTTAAAATGTATGCCTGTCCACAGCCGTTTGACCCCATGGAAATTGACTTATTTTCAGAACAATTTTAAGCAGTGGCAACACAATTTTGACAACTGACATAAGTAGGGAAATCGGTAAAATCCATTGCAGGAAAATTGCCATATGGGTCTACAAATGCTATGATTTCTCTCTCATAGCACCCTCTATATTTCCTTTTTCCATAGAGATCCGTGGAAAACTAGATCTTAAAGAAAAATCATATTTGTCCGCAATTAAATTTTGTCAAATTTACACAGGTCGTAGCTAGTGGACTAAATACTACAAATCAGTTGTCAAAAGTGTGTCGCTGTTGATATTTTGTTTTATTCTGGATTTGTCATCATAAATGAGACTTTCAAACAGCTGTGTATCAGGCCCAGCAAAGTTGATTATTAGTTTCCCGTACTCTTGTTTTCATTTTGATGAGGTGACCATTTCATTATTCATTATTTCCCCAACTTTCATTGTTTGTTTGATACATGTAAATGTTTATTTTGGCAATCCAAAGTTGTACCTAGCAAAAGACTTGATATTGGAAAAATTTCTAATATTCACAGACACAACAAATGTGTTTCTGCTAAACTTACAGAGATGTACTCTGGGACAATGTGCATCAAATTAATTCTTATAGTCAATTCAAGGTTATAATTTTTTAGAAAATGGCTTGAATGTGCTAAAACTATTTAAAAAGCAAAATCAAGAAATATTGTTCAAATGTTCAATTTTTAACACGGTTTAAATTTCAGCTTGCAGGCAGGCGACAGGAAACTAATAATTGACATTGCTACGTCTTATCATACCTCATATGTCACTCAAAGCAAATTTTCCTTTAGGAATTTTAGCAAGTATAACCTTCATGCCTGGAAGAACATTATTCCAAAATAATTCTGCACTCTTATGACACACAAATAGCCTCTAACATGACAATGTTTTGATGCACAAATACAGAATGTTTAAAAAAATTCTCCCAAAGCTGTGATTACATTCACACCACACCACTGACGAACAAAGTCCGTTTTTAATCATCCCTTGTGTAGAAAAACTGATCTCCGACTGCTCTCTTCTATGGCATTTTGTATGTGAGTTTTGTCTGAAGTTTCACCTTGTATTTGGAGAATTCTAACCATAACACGCTCCTACTTTGGCATAAAACGTTCTCGGTAGGGGTTATGGCCATTTTTTTGTAAATTACTTCAGAAGAGAGAAAGTATTTTTGCCTGTATTACATGGGTCCAGGAGCCAAATTCTACGCACCTGTCAATCGAGTACTTGGCTCACCACGACCGTCATCATGTGTTGTCAATATTTAGGGAAAAGTAGAGTTTGTGCGTCAGTAGTGTACATTCCAACATTATCAAATCCACATTTTGTAAATTGACTGAACCTAGATGGAGGTTTGGTAGCAGACTGTCCCTCACTGTACCACTAATATCCCAGATTCAAATCAGAGTGCAGGTTTTTTATACAACATTAAAGTGCACCAAAATTGCTTGAAGATTTTTCTCATTCTTTTTCTGTCTTAAATCCATTCAGCTTATTGATGAGTCCTGCGGATGTCCCAAGCACCAAACAGATAGCAGAATGATTGTTGTGCATCTCCACTGGGTGGACTTGTGCAATATTAAAAACTTTAAAAATCAGTAATTCTTAACAGCTGCTAACAGTCTACATTATCCTTGTATATTGTTTCAACTGGCACCAGTAACCATGGGAACCATATTTTTAAGTTACATCTGGCACTAGGTCCACATCAGCTGCAGTTGACAGAATTTGCCATTGCATTTTAAATCCATACAAACCCTGTGGAAGGAATTACCTAAATCTTCCAGAAAGAGGGGGTAAGCATTTCAAATGAAGTTTTTGTGCGAATGCAAGAAGGTCGTAAGTGCAATAGCTGCCATGTGATACATCTGTGTGCTGCCATTTATTAGGATAACTCAATTTATTTTTTCTTGAGTCAGTGGCTCTTGAAATGGTTCTTCATATGACTGTCACCTGAAGAACCATTTCAAGAGCCGCTGGCCAAAGACCTGGCATAATGGTATGTTTGATGGGAATTTCTGACAAATGGCAGCTATTGCACTTACAACCTTCTTGCATTCACAAAAGGAGTTATCCAATGGGCTATTCTGCTTGAAATCTAAACTCCCTCTGTGGCAGACTTAAAGGTCCATGGCCCGATCACATAGCCTCGTCCCCAGAAGCCCCAGATTTTACCGGAAGTGGTCAACATTTTGGTATCAGAAGAAAGCTACTATTTTTCTCATTTACCCTGTGAAATATTAGAGCCCAAAGGGTGTTGGGTTTGGAAGTCTATGAGGGAAAATGTGCCCCATTTTGGTCGACCAATATTAATTTTACACAGTACTCTATGGGGCTTTACAAATCATGTTTTTAGCTTTCGCATCAAAACGGTTTGAAATATTGGCGCGAAACTTTACAGATGGTTTTTTGGAGTGAAGGCCAATCTATCAAGGTGAAAACTTTATATCCTTAAATCGGGCCATCCTCCTTTAATTAAAGTCTTCCATAAAGGGGTGTGGATTTCAAGTGTAGTGACCCAATGGGCTATTCAACTTGAAATTCTTACTCCCCAATGGAAGACTACTTAAATATTCCACAGGGGATGTGTTTCTAAATGGAACAGCTCAATATTACAGCATCTTATCATAGTCTTTTTCAACTTTCTCAGAAGTTAAAAAACCCTTAAATTTTTTATGGACCCAAGAGAAATCACTTCAAGATTCCATCATGAATGTTGTATCCAAATGGCATTGTCCACTTGTCAGGCATTGTGTCCACGTCTTGGCCAGGTTTTGCACAGCTTTTAAAATCGTGGGGGTCAAAATTCTTGATTAATAACAGATTTAAAACTAGTGTTATATATGCTAAAATGACCCTTAAAGCAATCCAGAAATGTAAATTTGTATCAAAACCTTAAAATGGTGGGGTGTTGGTGCAATGACCCATTGTAATGCAATCCCTGGTCCTTGGCGACCCAGACAGTTAACAAAGCCGATAGTACAATCCCCTTGGAATCATTGTCATCAATTCATAGCAAGTCCTTTATTCACAGAGTTTTTGGGTTTTTTCCTATGTACTGAGAAAGCTGATATTTCCTCTGGGCAGAACTATTGCATACCTGACCCACGGGTTGATTGGTCCTGGCTGAAATGGTTTATCTTGATATAGACTGACATGGGTCCTGTGCTGATCCAGGGCACTGTGATCAATGAATCGTTAACTGTGCTAGCCTTCTGGGTTTGGCATACGCTTCTGAGGCCATCGTCAGTGTGGGATGACGCCTGATTCCAACAATTTATCTAATTTGGGGCTCCTAACACACATATTTTACCAAGACTTTTTTTTGCAAATAACATAGTGCAATTTCTGACTTTGCCCTTCAGGTCTTTCTGTAGATTTAACTTCCAAGTTTTTGAAAAGTTAGAAAACCATTGAAGAGAAGAGAGCTCTAACATAGTTAATTAGTTTAACCAAAGTTTTATATCCGTTTTGTCCCGCTAACGGGGGTGACCGGATTGACCTCACAATCAGCAATACTGCTTGTTTGATGATTATTGGAGCAAAAGAATAATTGAACCGGATGCCCTTCCTGATGCATCCACAGTGTTTGGCGCGGTGGGCCCTAGCCTTGGGCAACCACGCCCACCATGCAATGCAACATACTAGGACATTTAGTGCAGTGGTGACCCCAGTGGTCCCAACCTTACAAAACCGGTCATCACTATCAACCACTCATGTTGGCACAGCTTATTCCTCAACTGAATCATCACAAGAGGAAAGCAAAACGACTTTTAAACAGATGCGGCAAATCAGATAAGGAAAATCACCACCGGAAAACGACGAGTAATCTCGAAAAGTGCAGAAAACCCTATGCAACTGCAACCCCAATGGGACACTTCCTCCATTATAATATGTGTATTTTTTTTTAAATGCGCGACATATCCACTAACCGTAGCCAAGGCGCTGTCAACGGCAGCCATGAAAGGCGCTCAGGACATCATGAAACCATAACCAGAAGAGAGGTAACTGCCAAGAAGCTCCGATTTTAGAAGCAGAGGAAGCGGTAGTACGGAGAAAACCTGCGGGAATGAGCATGGATCGCAGAACCAAAATTCAACATAAAGCCACCTGAGAACGAGCCCCTGCCGGTGATCGAACCCGAGACCTCATTGGTGAAAGGCGAGGGAAGATATGTTGCGCCAACCGTTCCCACAATACTTGCTTAAGCCTAGGTCTATATCCAAAAACTTCATTGAGGGATTGGAAAGAATTTAGCATTGTTGCCACACCCTATAACAATTTTCGGCACCCTCAACGGAATAAACCATTTTGAAGGATGTGGTGCAGAATACTGAATTCATACTGAGGGATTATATGCCTTATACTGATAAAGTTTCTAATAATCCCTCCTGAAAGTTTGACACTAGACTCGTTTCCTCGTGGTAATATTGCCATTTAAACCTATACTAATTGTCAAAACGTTCATAAAGGGATTGGTATACCTTACTGACTAAATCCTATAAATCCCTCATTGAAGTCTTGACACTAATAACCAATTGGGCACCACTGCGTTACGAACCCATGTTACTCTGTATTGTTTTAAATAACCATAATCTATTCAGAAACAAACCCATATCACTATGAGCCAATAGTCTCGATTCCCATGGCACAGTTTCGAGGTAGGCTATCATTCAACATTTTATATTTAAAAAATACAAAAACCCCTGGTTCTGAATATCCAGAACTCTACTATTGGTGGATGAGCATATTAAGTTCATATCCCAATAAAACAATGCAGTCTCATTCCCATTGCAAATTCCAGTAGCTTTCTTTCACTAATGTATTGTAAAAATACACCCACTGGTTTTCTAGGATATTATAATACCCAGATCAATACAAGATCAGTTTTTTATTTAATACATGTAATACAATAAAAACTGAACTGTGGGCCTTGGGGTGGATTAGAATATTGTAAGCTTATTTCAGGCCTTTCAAAAAAAATGTGGTATTGCCCTTTGCGACTGACCGAAAATTTGAAAATCTGCGGTCATAATTTTTTTTTTCAATCTACAATGTTTAAAAAAAATTCCTATGAATTTTTTAAAATGTCTTTTGTGTTTGTATAATTATGGTATAAACGCATAAAACCATTAATTTCCTCCCTAAATCGGACACGTCATCTCTTCTCTTCTATCACATCATTGCAGTGTTAACTGACCCAGTTTTTGGCACTTAAAGGGCAACCGCAAACATTTCTTAAAAACCTCACTATACCAGTGGTTCCCAATTCCATGGCACAATCCAGTATCTTCCTTCCGTGTGCATTTCGAAAAAAATACACCCTCGGTTTTTAGGATATTTATGCTACCCCACAGAATATACAAGGCCAGTTCATGTAATACACCTACATAAATGGCTCACTAAGAATGTGTCCCCTGGTATAGAGTAATTGAACTCATAGCACAAAGAAACAATCTTCAATACCCATGTCCACAGAATTCATTATGACCTCTCAGTGATAAACCAAGAGTCCAAATTTTGCCATTTTTGCATTTTGTGTCCGTAATGGACATTAAGACTAAAATAGCTGATTTAGTCCTTATAGGTTGCTTTTGTTCTTATCACTTGAAGGGTAAGTAGGATACTAAGCAAATCACTGATATTGCCTTCCATTCACTATTGTATATTGGATGATTTATGATACCCAGAACACACAAAACCATTTCTTGTTAAAACACCTACACACATGGCTCACTGAACTGTGTCCTTGGGGAAGAGGCTATTGTAGCTAGCTCAAAGTATAAGAAGCCCTTATTATAAACTGTAAATAGTTACAACACACTATGTAGTGTTCAGATAGATGAAAACCTCTGATTAGATTGCCGAGATGATTTTATTTTTGCATCAAAAACGTGGGAAAACAGTATCTGGATAAAATAGGTGCTACTGTGGTGGTGACCGTGTAGCTTGCGTCAGAAGTATTGCCATTTTCCAAGGATGGCGTCCTTGATAGCAGCAGTGTATTGAGCTGGGACCCAGTACAGCCAGTATCTTGATGCTTCTGTGGGGCCTAATTGGATAGCCTGTATGAAGGAAGAAACAAAACAAATATTACTTAAGGCTGTCGATTTCCGTTTAATTGTCTAAACGTTTAAATGGAAATTTTTTTACCGTTTAAACGGTTAAACGGATGCCTAGTGAGATATTTACCTCACTGCCAGTCAGCATCAAAAGACAGGCTAGCCCATCGGAATCGCCCGGTAGCTTTGCTTTATATGCAGTCATACTTCATCTATTAAGTTGCTAACTTAATACAAGGTGTCAGTTTTATTTATTACAATAAATGATCAACATATTTTACGTAAATTTAATTTAAAAGTTGACTTTCATGGTAAAGTTTCACCACATCGGCAATCGTGTGCATGTTGATGTCGGCATCTTGATTTTTGGCAGCCAGCGCGCGATAGTACAGCGTGCGTGACTGGCTACTTCGGCAAGCCGAGGGCAAGCCCTACTTCGGCAAGCCCGTCACCCGGAAGTAAAGTGCCTTGATGGCTCAAGCGTGCTATTGGTAACTCGGTAAGTTCCGACTACCGCGGCGAATACTCCAAAAAATTGTGCCTGATTTCTATTATTTTAGACGTTTTTAACTTGTTATTGCATCAAAAATTGTGACAGATGGTACTTTATAAAGAATTTTCGTACTCATTTTGCGATTTAGTGATGGAAAATGTGGCTTTCTTTATTGAATTTTGCGAACTTTTGGTATGAAAGTAAGCTTCCCGTTTAACCGTTTTGCAATATTACTATCCGTTTAAACTGCCGGCTGGCGTTTAAACGTTTAACCGTTTAGAATCGACAGCCTTAATATTACTACTTCTTTTCCTAGTCTAAAAACAAAGCAAAAAAATTCAATACCAGGCATGAATGTGGTGTATTGTGAAAAATTGACATTCCTTTCTAGTGATGGCCGATTCAACCCAAGATCGGTAACTGCCGATCTCCGATCAGAAAATTGACAGATCGGGCCGATCCGATCCCGATTCAGATTCAATAGATTCATTTCAAAGCCAGGGCGAATTTGTCCTAGTCGGGGTTTAAGCATGTGTTCATGGGCTAAGCTTTAGTTTTTCAGAGCATTTAATAATGTACTATGATGACTTTTTGTAAGAATTCCATGTCAAAACAAGCCCAAATAAAAATGCAATAATACCCAGCAAGTCTATATTTAACTTTCCCAGTACATCCGACGTCGGCACAAGTTAATGACAATTAACATATTCGACGCTGTACCAGTGTCGCATTGTATCAAATCAATTGACCCTTCACTGCGCAGCTATGTTATCAAGCACGGCATGTGGCACTTGTGTGCTGAGAGGTCATACTTGGCACGGTTGTGTCTGCCAGTGAGGTTGTTTACAGCTAAGGCGTGGGAATTTTGTGATAAAGTTTATGTTGAATGTTACATTGTGGATTGAAGCTATGTTTTTACTTTAAATAATGTTGAAGAGTTAAATATTATCAAATGAGCAAAAACATGAATATATTATAAATGAAGAAATAATGAGCCAGCATTTTACATACACTGATGAATTACGTATGATGAAACACATATGGAGTCTTCTTTCCAGACAGTCGATATGGATCATACAATTGCTGTAATGACTACATGTACGCATGCTCATTTCCGTCTGTAGATGTTGATGGAATTTTCCATGTATTTTGGAGGGTCTTTACCCGCAGGAAAACCTCCCGTTTCGGAAGTACTGCGTAAAATACGCAAAAATAATAGAAATTACCTACAGTGTACAACAACAGGATTCTTGCGGTAAATGATGGCAGCACATTTATAATGGCATAATGTAGTAGTCACATAGAAAAATATAAATGGTAAGCTTTAAAAATCTGTTGTATTTTAGTAAACTTTGGGCTTTTTATTGTCAGTTTAGGAGATCGGTGAGGTAGATCGGTAGCTGATGACTGTTCTCCTGATCCCGATTCAAAGCCGATTCGGCCAAAATCGGGCAGATTTCCGATCTGCCGATCAAGATCGGCCATCACTCTTCCTTTCCCATTTACAGTATGGTTAAAACATGTAGAATGTGCTAAAAGACTCAAATAATATTATTTTGTAATATAGAGTTAATTGAGAGATTGTTCTAGAAAAACATAATATTTAGAATAGTGTAGAACTATCTTGAATAATCCACTAGTGTAGGAAGTCTCTATTTATAGGGATGACATAATCTGTGAGAAGTCTCATGGCTAGCACTACAGCTCATAGATGTGTAGGAAACTATGTCACAGTGCTAAGTCTAATTATAGATATTATGTAATACTTAGTGGTCTCTTGAGAATTCTAGAAGTTTCTCAGGGAAAGTATATAAACTGGGGAGTAACACAAATCATGGTCTTTTCTTGAAGTTAGCTTTAAGGGAAAAGTTAAAGGTGCTTGTTCCGATCCATGTACCGTATTGTTCCTAATAAACGCCCCGGGAGCGGTGCATTTTTCAAAAGGGAGGGCGTTTATTGCAGTAAAAAATGGAAAGTCCAAAATCCCGCAAAAATCACCGTACACACGCTTATTTTCCCTGATTACCAATAATACAAACGAACGAGCAGGGGGACGCTGTTTTCGCACCTCCCGAGGTCAAAGTTCCATACTAATTAAACTATTACAACTGTGCACAACAGCGATTATGATACGGATTACGATAGTCCCGGCCATTAAATCATGTGATTTAGGTAAGCTTAACTCATTTTCTTTAATTGTTTCTTCAAAAAATCGTTAGGGGGCGTTTATTAAAGAAGGGGGTTATTAGGAACAACACGGTTATATGTGTTCTCTACTTGATATGGAAAGCTTGGCACTTGCAATAGGCCTATAAAGTACTGTGGGAAAACAAACTTGGGGTTGATGGGTTAGAAGTAGATAGAAGCAATAAGCCATATGCAAAAGCCCTATTCAATACTGTGCTTAATATTGAGGTTAACCACTAAAACGGCGGGTTTTCGTTCATATCTTGGGAATAATATGTGTAATGGATTTGAGGGCTCATATTTCAGGATGACAATGAGAAAAATACGGCCTTTTTTTCATCTGATATCAAAATCAATAACTACCTTCCGGGTAAATCAGGGGATGGTCCCAAACACGATCTGAACAACGCACCTTTAATTCTGTATCGGGAGTTTGCATTGACCAAGAAGATAGCAAGATTGGCTTGAATTGTTAATAAAATCTGCACTTGAGAAGAGTTTAACTTGGCGTGTCAAGTAAGGAGTGGATACTTTGATATCAAGGAGGAATTCTGGGATATTCTGTACCGCTTGAGGAATAGGAATTAGAGCATATAAACCGATATTTGTATCGGGACATCGGATCGGGGGCCGATTCTGCAAATCATGCACAAAATCGGATGGGTAAAAATATGTCAGAGGCTGACGATGATTCGTAGCCGATTGTGTACGAAGAATGAGGGGACGAAGTATAATGGGTACTTTCCAGTTTTTTAAGTAGAAACATGAGACAAGAGTTGCTCAAAAAGGTAACCTTTCCTCCGAAATCTCATCGGAACATTAAAGAAAATGTGAAACTGCACAGATTGTTGATTACAATCATTGTCGCCAATTCCTAAAGTTTAAGGACATTTGAACTTGTGCGTACGACTTTTTTAATACATGGGGCAAATTGTCGGATCGGATCCGTGGATCGGCCGAGACTACAAAAAAATATCGGCAATCGGATCGGCAGAGGAAACCCTGGATCGGTTAATCTCTAATAGGGAATTTATGACTTGTATCCACTACCAGGTACCATGGAAGTACAAGGTGGACTTAAAAAAGTTTCTAAGTATCACATAGAGAGAAGGGCAAAATCTTAAGAGTGCAGCTGTAAGCTTGTTTGTCTTTGAAAATTTGAAAAAAGTACATGATATTAGTTGCAATTGAAGCTCTTTGAAATTGCCAGGTTTGTAAAAATGCAAAAAGAACAGGCGGTTCTCGAACCACAAAGGTCCCCCGCTCGTGGCGGTAGGAGGAAAAGTATCATAACTTAGGGCGGTTTCATGGGAAACCAGAGAAGCTCCTACCATAACAGTTTTAATAATTTTGATGACCCCAGAATGACTGGTTTCATTACCATACAAACCAATGCTAGTGATTTGGAACCCATATGACCTTGGTTTCATGACCACACAATGGTGCGCCAGCAGGCGGAGTGCCCTCTCTCTGTCATTGGTTGGCGTTTGGGCCAGACTGGCCCTCATATAATGTGCTGTGGGGGGTTCGCACTCCTCCTGCACAGTGGAGTCCTGTTTTGCCATTCCCAGTCATATGCCGGTACCCATTTATACTGACTCCAATTGCACACACATGGCGACAGCGGGCTCGAAACCGCACACCTTATGCTTATGGGGCGAGCGCTGATCCACCACACCACATGACCATACAACCAAGCATAGTGATTTGACCTTGGATGACCCCACATGACCTTGAAATGACCTTCAAAATTTTTCTGCACTAATATTGACCGCACACAACCATTCATCATCCTACCACATGTTTAGAGATTGGACCTTGAATGCCCCTGCTGACTTGAAATACCTTCAAATTTTCGGCACTGAATCTTGACCTCACCCACCAAGTTTCTCATCCTACCACATGTTTTTAGAGATTTGACCTTGTGACCTCGCATGACTTGAAATGACCTTCAAAAATTTTCGGCACCGAATGTTGAGCAAACCCACCAATGTTTCATCATCCTACCACTGTTTTTAGGGAGCTGACCTTGAATGAACCCCAATGACCTTGAAATGACCTTCAAATTTTGGCACCCGAATGTTGAGCACACCACCAGTTTCAGTCATCCTACCCCATGTTATGAGATTTGACCTTGGATGACCAAGCGTGACCTTGAAATGACCTTCAAAATTTCTGCACTGAATATGACTGCACCTACCAAGTTTCATCAGCCTACCACATGTTTAGGATTTTGACCTTATTGACCTCACATACCTTAAATGACCTTAAAAATTTTGGCACCGAATGTTGAACACCCCACCAAGTTTTTCCACATTCATCATCCTACCACAATTGACACGGTTTTATAGGAATTTTTTTGACCACTTTGGACACCCTTTGACCCATTGGCACATGACCCATCTCCGAACCCATCAGCCGCCTTCTAACACATCTTGGTTAAAGATGGACTCCATACTTTCTAATCAAAAGGTATCGTGTTGACAAGGTTATAGCAATTTAAAACCTATTTTTTACCATATTGTGACCTTTGACCTCATTTGACCTTTGAGACCCTGACCAATACCCATTTTGAATCCACCCAACGGTATTTGGATAACATCTATGTTTGCAAGATTGACACCCACACTTGCTTATCCAAAGAGTATCGTGTGTGACACCCACACGCACACACACACGCACACAACGGACGGAGCATTTCTATTGTCCCCTTCGCCAACAAAAGTTGGCGGGACCACCAAAAAGAAAGCATGGGAGAGCACGAATAGACCTAAGTTCTGATCGCCCAAGAATCTTCCACTACAGAAAATTCAAGTGGAAGCCATTCACCGCATGGTCCTAAATAACTGACGCTTGTCTATAGCTAAAATAGCCGATTCATGGGCTCGTTATGGTTTCAGTTCAGTCAATTTTGACTGACTATCTTAGCATAAAACTGCCTGCCAAATGAGTGCTGAAATGCCTGATTGCCACATCAAAAGCGACCAGACTGGAATCTAAAAGGGAATTCCTGGCATGTTTCCATACCGACACAGCCAATTTCTTTGCAAGATTTCACACCTATGATAAATGTGGGTTCACCATACTGAGCTAGAATTAAAAAAATCCAAATAAAAAGTGTAAGCACTGTGGTTTCTAGTCTCCAAGTGGCATCTGTTGTTGTAAAGATCCACAACCTCTTGCTTCTATGATCGACTACCTCCAAAATATATCGACCAACACTCACTGGTGCTCATGCTGAAAGAACTCAGAGGAAGCTGCAATCTGGGGTTGTCCTGTTACAGGACAATGCATCTGTCCACACAGCATAAACAGCAGCAGATGAAGCTGCCCAGTGTGGAGTTTGATTCTTTGCCACCGGATCCGGTCCTTCGGGCGGCTACCAGTTTTCCCAAACCAAATCCCACTTCAACAGCACCATTTTTTAAACTGATGATAGGTTTACTGTGTGTAAATCCTATTTGAGATGCAAATATGTGACCTACTTCTACGAAGGGATAGCAATGCTTAAAGGTATGGCCCGCTTAAGGATACGAAGTTTTCATCTTGATAGATTGGCCTTCACTCAAATAACCCCATCTGTAAGTTTCACGCCGATTTTTCAAAATCCTTTTTTGATGTGAGAGCTAAAAAAAACGTGATATTGTAAGCCCCATAGAATAACTGTGTAAATTTTATATTGGTCGACCAAAATTGGGGCACCATTTTCGCTCATCAGCTTCCACCAAACAATCCTTTGGCTCTAAGATTTCACAGGTAAATGAGCAAATATTATCTTTCTTCTGAGTACCAAATGCTGACCACTTCGGTAAATTTGGGGTTCGGGGGACGAGGCTATTAGCGATCGGTCCGGACCTGGACCTTTAAACACTGTTGGTCAAAGTGTTTTGAAGAGGGTGTTCAAAAGTGACCAAGAAGCATGATTCTCCTGTCATACCTTCTTTGTGATGGCTTAGAATTTGTTGACTCCCCATTGTATGAAACTCTTACTTAGGACTCGGCCACAGTACTTACCAGTATATGATACTCTTCATGTCCGTCTATTGCACTTACTACATTCTTGATGGATGTCATCGGCACTTTCTCTGTTCGTTCTAGTAGTAATTAAACAGAAATATATGAACAAAGAATCAGAGGGAAAAATACAAGTGGGTCATTCCATGTACGCAGCTGTTAACCCGCAACTATATTTTCCCACAATGGAATTTTGAAAAATTTACACAGAATGTAGTTATGAATAACTAAACCAAATCAGTTGTCAAAACTGGTCGCTATTGGAATATTTTTCGGTTTATTCTGTTTCGTCATAATACTAACTTTCAAACAGCTTTGGTAAAGCAGGGGCCAATCCAATTTAGTAGCAGATAAATAATATCCTTAACGTAACAAGCATTTTTTAATATTTTGTCTTATGTATACATTGCAAATACGTATATATTCTATATCAGCAAGGTGTATTCAAAAGACAAAACTTTCTTTCGTCCTTGCCACTTTTCCAAAGCCCTCAAGCCTCCAAAATGAGGTTTTATTTTGATCGACTTGTAATAAATCATACACAAATTCTTCAAGTTTTCTGGAGCATTGACAAAAAGAGCCTTGGAAGTTGACAGGTAGGTGCGGAAATCTTTTAGCTGGTACGTCTAACCACAAATCAATATAGTGGCAGGTGTATACTTGTGACTTTACATATGATGCATCCTTTAACCCCGCAATCAATATGCATCGAAGGGTTATTCGTGAAGAAGTATTTTCAGTCAAAACTTTGTTCTAGTTGGAAAAGCTTCAATTAGGCTCTAGTGCCAATCACCAGCAATGGGTGCTTGTTGAGGCTGACTAGTGCCAACCTTGCATATTATATCAGAAGACAACCAGTAGACAAAGTGTTCACTTCTATACAGTACAGGTCCATGTGAAACCAAAATATTCTTCTGTCATTGCTGTTATAATACAAAGCATTTATGGAGCAAGGACCTGACATACCTTTTGTGCCTATCCATAACTGGTCTAGTTCTAGCTTGAATGTCAGTCTGACCTTGCCACCGTTCTTGTTGTACATGCCCGATATAGGGACTGTAGGAAGCGGATCCTATCAAGAGAGAAAAGAAAAAGAAAATAGAAACTAGCATACAGATATCTGGATATATATAGCACTAAGGAGTGAGTATAGTCAAAACCAAGTTTAAAGTTCATGGGTTGTTGCATTTTGTTGATATAGTGGATTAGCAATATTCTTTTGGTCATATGCAAATTAGCTCATTAACATTCATTAACATGCAGTTATCTGGATGAAAAACTATACAGGACTGGAAGTCACCATAGTTTACCACTCGTCAAAGTTTTTATAGAGAGGCTCGTAGAAACTGGCGAGCGCAGAATTAAATAAAGACGAACAAGGTGGTTCTTGAACCACAAAAGTCCCCGCCCGTCGCGGTAGTAAAAAGAGGAAAAGTAACATATTACTTTAAGATCATAGGGAAAATTGTGAAATAAGTGGTTCTCAAGCCACTGAGGCTCCTGCCATAGCAGTTACAATACCGTGGATGACCCCAGATGACCTTCAAATGACCTTGAGAATTTTTGGTATCAAATGGTGACTATACCCCAGGTTTCATGACCATTCAACCATTTGTAATGATTTGACCTTGGATGACCTCCCATGACGTTGAAATGATCTTCACAATTTTCAGCACTAAATGTTGACCACACCCACCAAGTTTGATGACCATACAGCCATTTGCAGTGATTTGACCTTAATTCGACCTCAATTTGACCTCAAATGACCTGGAAATGGCCTTGAATTTTTTTTGATAAAATGTTGACGTATCCCCAAGGCTTTCATGACCATCAACCATGTGTAGTATTTGAGACCTTGAATGATCCTGCATGACCTTGGAATGACCTGCAAAATTATTGTCACTGAATGTTGATCAATGCCACCAATTTTTAAACCCATCATCCTACCGTATAATTGACAAAAAGGTTATACAGCATTTAACCCAATTTCTTACTGCATTTGATGACCCTATATATTTGACCTTTGACCCCTGCTAACATTAGACCCAACATCAAACTCACATCTCACCACCCTACTTGATGCATCTATGGTGCGATGGACACACATACTTGATTAGATCAAATGATTTATCATATTGACAAGGTTATAGTCGATTTATCCCTATTTGTATCACATTTTGATCCATATTTGAGACCTTGACCCATGCCCACAGGGACCACCTCTGAACTCATCCACCGCGCTACTTGAGTGACATCATGGTGTGAAGATGGACAACCCATGCTTGGGTTTAGATCAAAAGATATCATGTGTGACAAGATTTATAGCAATTTAGCCCTATTTTCCCCACATTTGAACACCATAACTTGCCCTCTGACTCTATTTGGAATCCCAGTTGCGAAGAGGAAAACCCACACTTGCTTAGAATCCAACAAAGGTATTGAGTGGGACGCACACACAGGCGCACACACGCAGGGCATGTCTATTTTCTAAAATTTCTACAGTCCCCATTTTTGTCCCAACTTAAGTTGGCTGGGGACGAAAAATACACAGTTTTGAACTCGGTCCTCTCGCTAATTTTAGGCATGAGATTTATCACCAGACCACAGGAGGCTGTGTTTACATTGATACCAGTGAAACGAGGAGTCGCTGAGGATTTCAGTCTTTTATTTCAAGTTCAAAAACGGTGTAATTATCAAAGTATTTTGACATGGGTGCTCCCAGAGGGTGTTTTGAGTCAATCCCACAAATGACACATCAGTTTTAGGAAAATTTCACACCTCAATAGGGTCATTTGATACATAAAAATCCTATTCTTAACAACATAAAACCTGACTTTTAGCGCATCATTTTTAGTCCACAAAGCGTTAGTTACTTAAGGCTTTTTTTTGCATTATTATGAAATGTCTTGTGGTTCTTAAACTTTTGGGAACACTTTTTATCCCTAAGTACTGACATGTGGTTTAGTACAGTACGGTATAGGCTAATTGCTATGCATCATGGATTGATTCAAAACACCCTCTGGGGTGTGCCTATATGCATGATTCTAGCAAAGTCTATGACGATGCAAAACTCAGTTCAATGATGCCATGTGATGATCAAGTAAATGAATACAACCCTAAGAAAGTAATTAGACAAATATTATTATGGCTCGGAGAAATTGGCGAGCACAGAATTAAGAATACGAAAAATACGATTGTCTCTACCCGGTCTCTTCGCATCTAGGCATGAGATTTACCACTAGACCACAGGGAGGACGTGTTAACTGGATGTATTTTCAGTCTTTATTTCAGAGTTTCAAGTGGCCGTGGTATCCTTATCGATCATCCTTGATCAATGACAGATGGTATTAGCAATGGTCATCCTCTACGTTGAACCTAAAGCAGTTTGTGGACAGCCCATCTAGCAGGCCCAAAGGCTGTTGACCTTGATAGGAAAGCATGGGTCAACCTCAACAAGACTCAGAACTGGCGTTGGTCGTACAAAGAAATTCCTTCACAAGATCGGAGTAGACACTTTCAACCAAACAACCACACTGCGATTGTGGAGAGGCCACAAACCATTAGCCCCATCATAGATGACTGTGAGTCTACAAGTCCCCCAAGAGGAATCCCGGGCCTGATCAACCTGGATGATGAAACTATCAGCTGGTTAAAGAAACGATCTTCCACTGTGATTTTGACTTGCACGCAAGAACGAACAAAGTGGCCGTAATTATATATATTTAGAATGGGTGGGCTATACATTATGCATGATACATTTTACTTGATCCTCGAGTACATTGATTTCACATTGATTGTGCATTGTCAAGATTTCTGCTAGAATCAAGCCTGGGCACTTGCATACACCCACCACCACGTATAGTGGTAAACAAACTTGCGTTTTTTATGGTAGAACGATAATGCGTATTACAATGGGTCTTTGCCACTTTAGTGCCATATTGATGTGCCAATACTAAAATTGCATTTTTTTTTGCTGTCTTGGGAAGTGAAATGGATTTGAAAGCTGAAATTTCAGGACGACAATGATGAAAAATAAGGCCTTTAGACCATAATGACACTAAAAAACCGGGTAAGTCGGGGTTTTCAAAAGACATTGGAACATCACCCTTAATTTTTGGGCTAATTGGCTACAAAATGGCCTTGTTACCTTCTGAGCCATTGCTGCTGATTTCACCAGGGTATGGAGCAGTGGTCATGGCGTTCTCAGACATATATCAAATTAACCTTGCATTGTTGCATCCCTCTGCATACTCATTCACATGGTGGCACATGTAGGAATCGTTTAACCTACCTGTCCTATTTTTGATTCCCGTACATTGCTCTTTCTGGCTTGCCTTTATCTAAGACTTTTTGATGTTGTTTCTGTTTACAACAATAGGCATCTTTTGTCAGCTAAAATGAACACAAAGAAAAGAGTCTATAATCTTTGCGATGTGTACAAAAAAAATTTCCAGCTGTAATGAAGACCATATTATCTGATAACAAAATACACCACCCACTAATAAACAACCCCTTATTTTTTTAAAACAAATGTTCCTAAAAATATCAAAAAAAATTTATGCACACACTGCAAATACAACACACTGACAATGACTGCAATTTATTGCAAATCTGACAGATTTACCAACCTATTATGTCTGTAATCAAATCTAGACCGGCGTCGCTAAAAACATGATGGGGCGTTGGCTGCGTTATGCACCTGTACTGACCTAGTAAAAAGCATATATTTTGCGCGATTGGGCCATACAGTCAGAAGGTCCAATTGTACTTTTGTTGTGCGTCTACGCTCGGCGCAAATATTCACTGCGATCCAGGGTCGCAGGGCGACGCGTCTCAGCTTTGATTCAAGACATAATAAAACTTGCCGGATTTGTGCACAAAGCACCTGTACATTTTAAAAGGTGATAAGTGTTGATTTTTAAAAAAAATGATGCGAACTGTTCAAGTAAAATGTTTAAATAGACCCATTTTCAAGGGTCAATATGGCCATGTGTCTTGAATTTGGGCCTGCTCTAGCGTGGAGCTGTTTCATATTTTAGATAAATCTGACATGTTTGTAATGATTAGAGTACTTAAATGTGATTGAATACTTCCAAGTAAGCACTCATTTTAAAGCCTATTTAGTTAGCTTTAAGTTGATACCAAAATTATCTTGGCCAGACTTCAGTAATTAAAATTATGACTAATTAAGTAAACGAAGGTAGAGGGTGGAGCAATTGGGACACGGAGATTGGGACACGGTACCATGTAAATTGTAAAGTCTATGGGAGAATATGAGCTTGTTCAAACATCAATCCTTTTATGCAAAAAACACTGTGCTATTTCCAGACAGTGCTGGCTATGTTTTGCAATTGAAATCATAACTGAACAAATGACCTGTTGTAAACAACCCCTTTTTGAAAAATGTCACCCCAATGTATTTATTACAGGAATTTTGGCTTTTTACACACAATGCATCCACATGAAGGCAAGTTAGACACAAAAGTCAGAAGTGCAAGCATCCCCCTCCCCAGTGTAAATACTGACTGGTCCCTTTTGTCTTACTTTTTGATGTCTTGCATCCTCACACCACTCACGAACGAACTGTTTTTAATGCCTTTGGTGTTTTTGCATCATTGATTCTATTTTCCAAAATAATACCTACGCTAAGCCACACAGCTTGTGGAAAACTGCTTACCTAATACCTATAGTGATTTGTACATGAGTTTTGTGATTTGATCTGAAAGTTCACCTTGTTTTGTGAGAAATCTAGCCATAACCTGCTCCTACTTTTAACAAACCATAAGTTAGAAGTCTCATTATTTAAATGCAGTTCTAAGCATGGGGGTTACACTGCCGGTCAAAAGTATTGCGCACTAAATATACCAAACCCAGAAAGAGGTCACAATGAACACTAAACTACTTACATAGCTGAACATAATTGATTCATTGTTTGCAGCAATAATCTGAAAAACATTTTTCGAAATCGCGTACAAATTGGATTTTTGGTCAAAATTGTGAAAATCATGAAAAAACATGTTTCCAGGCAATCTTATGAAGATGGTTCAATTTTTCATTTTTTGTGTGTGAATATGCAGCGCCGGACTAATAAATATAACTCAAAACAAATTTAAAGATTGTGCTAATAATATTTAGAAGAAATTACAGCCTTTTTAATAAATCACACTTTTGGGTAAAAAACACTAAGAATCCCATTGGATATTAATGCAAAACTGTCAAGTTTACAACATCGCCTGCATGGAAGAAACTTTCATGAGAGCAAGGGAACATGTGTTACTAGTTTGGCAATTGTGTTTTTTTATATAAGTATTATGGAAATAGAATGAATGTTATTTTTTATGTTATTTTTACCAAAAATGTGAGTTATTCAAAGTGCTGTAATTTCTTATATATTATCAGCACAGTCTTCAAATTTGCTTTGAGTTATACTTGTTAGGCTGGTGCTACATAATCACACACAAAAAATGAAAAATTGAACCATCTTCATAAGATTGCCAGGAAACATGTTTTTTCTTGATTTTCACAATTTTGATTAAAAATACAATTTGTACGCGATTTCGAAAAATGTTTTCAGATTATTGCTGCAAACAATGAATCAATTATGTTCAGCTATGTAAGTGGTTTAGTGTTCATTGTGACCTCTTTCTGGGTTTGGTATATTTAGTGCGCAATACTTTTGACCAGCAGTGTATGGCCATTTTTTTTGTTGTAAATACTTCAGAAGAGACAAGTGTTTTGCCCGTAGAACCATGAGCAAAATCTGTCTATCACGTATGATACCCACCGTGGCCGTCGTCATTTATGGTCAATGTTTAGGGAAATCAGTGAGTTTGTCTTACCTTGTGCTTCCTTCTCGATGGCTGCCTTGGGCACCGGTTTAGTCACCTCTAGGACATCTGTGATGGTTGAACCTACCAGCATGAGCTTAGCTCCGTTGGTTACTTTGAGTTCCCTCAATGTCTTGTCATCTTTCATTAGACCTTTGAACATCAATTTCTGCATAGCTGGTGGTACTCCTACAACCCCCCCCCCCAAAAAAAAAAAGATAGGAAAAGAGAAAAAAATAATTGATAATTACCTTCAAATTAAGTGTTGTTGAAACTGCGATAACCAGCAAACACATCCTAAATTTTTATGTTGCAGTTCACAACTGCAGCAGGGCTGAGCAAAATGCTAAATTTCCCAGGAACACAATCAAGATTTCCCTCCAAAATTCTTATACTATTGGTTCATTTAAATGACAAAAATTTCATTCCAAATAGGAAAATTTCCCCAGAATGTGGTTTTTAAGTTCCCCACTCTTTCCAGGCTTGGACATTGGTTTAACATATATATTCACAAAATCTTGTCAAGAAATTCTGTATGTATAATATGCAATCAAGCAATATTTTCTCCTTCAAAAAAATGTTGTAAGTTGGAGAGTCAATTTTTTTAAATGTTGTATGAATAACAGTTAAAATGTGCACTGAACGAGATTGTGTTGTCCCACCTAGTGGCCTACAGGTTGGCCGACATAAGAAAGGCATCTAACTGCAGCAAACCTCTGGGCATTTAGGCTGAAGATGTCATGTTATTACACAAAATGCCCAAAAGGCAAGGAAAGGCATGGCTGCCTTTGGTGTTCTACTGGACAAATTCTCTATTTTTGTGCATATGACTCCCCCGCTGTGAGGTTTGTAACGGTGGGTATCTTTATATTTGTTGATTTTTATACCAAAAAGTAAAAAAAAAAGAAACAAATGCGTAATAGGATTATTTAACAAACTCTGTTATTGTCTGAATATGTGCCTTGAATGCTGAATACTGGTTTCCATCAAGGTCAAAGTGCACATCAATGTCCTCTTTATTATACATCACTTTCATGTTACTGTTTCTTTAGGCACTGATGATTAGTTTTGAGAGCAGAGGCAGCTGCTTCCACAGGGGGCCCTGTTGATGCGCTCTCTGATTGACTGTCTGCCAGCCGCAGAACCTTTTTGGCTCTCTTGTGAAGTCCACAGTTTCAGTTGTTGCTGATGTTCACTTGTGCTTGCATCACCGTCTTTGTGTTACCATAGCAACGGGTTCCGATTGTTATTTGGAATTCTTGCACTAATTGTTTCTTTGCCTTTTCTGCGCTTTCTCTTCTTGCTGCGATGATGTTGCCGTGAGCCTTCTGCCTCTTCAATTCCTGTTGGTGGATTCGTCCATTTTGCAAGATTTGGCTGACGGCTGATCTGACTCTCTTTTCTTCCCTTCCCGAGTCTGTTGGAAAAAAAAAAAAAGCTCTGTATCAAAAATAATTTCTAAATGAACCACTTCTGGATTAAAACCGGCTCTTTTTACCACTTCTGTTTTGGGAAGTCCGGGACAAAACAAATAGCTCTATTGATTAAGTGTTCCACTAATTTTGTTTTTTGATGCATCAATCTATCACCCATATTACTTTTGCATAGCATCTCATCTGTTCCATTTTTTTTGTACCATCTGAATTTGTCTTTTTCCCGGTACTGTTGTTCCGCTTTTGTTCTCTCGTTTTCTGTCTTGCTCTGAGAGCGCTGACACTTGTACAACACACTGACCATCAATACCGTGGGAACAAACTTGCAGTTTTTTACGCTAGGCACTAATACTGCATAGTGCAACCGCCCTATTCACTACTGTGCTAATGATTGATGGTTAACCATTAAAACTGAAGTTTTTTTTTTTTTTTTTTTTTTTTTTAATAATGAATTCATTAAAAATGTCAGGATGACAATGAGAAAAATACGACCTTTCATCTGATATCAAAATTGATACTACTTCCAGGTAATCAGGGGGGGGGTCCCAAACACGAGCGGAACAAGCCCCTTTAATTAGATAGTGATTTTGTTCCACATTAAAGGCCTAACTACTGTTTCCATTTCACAGAACTTGACAGTTGAGATGGAACTCCCAAATGAACAAACTCTCAGGGTCTGGATATTGTTATTAAAATAAATTTGCAAGTTTGCCATACCACACCTTGTTCCCCAAGGGCTATACCAAAGTGACATTTTTGGCGGTGCCACATCTCTAACTAAAAAACCTCAATTTTTTGTCCCACATAAACTCCTTTTTGCCCTGTCACCAGAATGTACAATTGGGCACAAAATCACTATTTAAAATAAGTAAAATGATGACATGTTTAGAGAGATGATCAACACCATGACTCTGCCAGCTGAAGTAAGAAGCTAGCGACGCGGGCGTATAATTGCACCGACTTCAGCACGCGCGTAGGCAAAGCACAAGAGTGCTTGCAACTGGAAAGCGGCACTGTGGTAGACGCGTTGCGTCGTGACTCATACTGGACAAGACAAAGTATAGTTTTCTGGTCTACCACTAAGTCTAAGGGAAAGAGGTGCAAAGAGGTGCACAGACTCACACTTCAGTCTGCATTCTTTCAACACTTAGCATGGTGGCGAATTTTGTTCAGTATTTTCCCTTTTGGGTTAATTTCATTTTTTTCGATAGGCCAGCAAGCAAGATGAGCCTACATATGTTTAACAGTGATGTGTGAAAGGGGCCTAGCAAAACCATTTTGTGTCCGATCCCAAAATGATTTAATAATTGCATTTGCATTAATAGTCACAACCTAGCTTACCTGACCACATATCTCCAGCTTTCTTGCGAGGTTTCTGCTTATCCCGGAAATACTTATGATTGAAAAAAACTGATTATTAAAGGGAAAGGGGGAGCCAGTCAAACCTTGACAATCACAACGACACAGCTGTTTTACTAGCCCGAACAGACACACGTTCCACCCCCCCCCTGACAACAAGTCCCACCAGCAATGTACGGCAAAAATTGCCTACAAGTCAACCCATGTAACGAGAGTTGTTATTTGAAAACCAAATCATTTCACATTTCCCAATAGCTTGCATGGTCACCAGATACATTTGTTTACATGCTCAATCTTCTTATAGTAACCCTAACGAGGCCCAGATGCAATGACGGTTGAAACGAAAAAGTGGTACAGTCGGAAATGTTTCTCGTGCATATCGGCAGTCAACCAACTATTTTTTGTCGCGCCAATGACTCTCATTGCACCTCATTGCATTGGGCCGTCTTACCGTGAAATGACGATGCGATTTGTGTTCATCTTGCATCTGGGCCGTCTTTACAGAGAAAAACTGGACCGATGTTCATCGTGAACCATCTGGCCGTTTCCCCGGAAAAGACGCGTGTTCTGTTGCACATGGGACGTTCATTCCCGGGAAAAATGATGCAAACAGTGCTTTTCACGCATGGGGACGGTTGCCCGCAGAAGGCGCAAATCAGGCGGGTGACACTACAAATGCCCATAGACAATTTCGAGATCGATGGTTCGATAGCGCCAACCATTTTCGATAAGCTACTTTTAATTATGCATAAATGCATTCATGAAGTAAACCGGAGCATGACGTTGCGGTAATAGCGCCACGCACGACTTTGACGTAGCGTAATAGCACCACGCACGACTGGCGAAACTCAAGCTACAGCTTTCATGACAGAATCATCTGTTGCAGTACGCATCCATTATTCTTTATTTATTTATTTAGGATCCCTGTTCTCATTTGCATTCGAACGTGATGTCTCGTTGAATCTGGGACGTCTTTCGGAAAATGGAGCGATGTTCCGCGTTGCATCTGGGCCGTTAAAAAATAAAAAGAGATTGCACCTCGTTGCAATTGGGCAGTTGCGTCGGCCGCCAAAACGACCCGGTCCGGGGTTAGGGTGAATATTAATATGCGGGATGAATTAGTATTTGCCACCACATCCTTCAACAATGCAGTTTATTCCGTTTTTTTGAGGCTGCCCTAGCCAGCCGAATCATTGGGTAGGTGGCTGCGGTGCTGGCACAATACAAAATTCTTCCAACTATGCTGTCAAACTTCCCTTAAATCGATAAGAATGATGAAAAAAATGAGTCCCAAATTACGAGGGGTGGAATGATGCAAGTGAGGAGGCGGATAGGGAGAAGAGGAGCGTATAAGGAAATGAGGAAAAATGGTACGGAGGAAAAGTGGAGGTAGAAGAGATTGAAGAAGCGAAAAAAGAAAGGGTGCGAGGGCTATGAAGGGAGGAGGCTGAGAAGGAAGGGGGTTGTGAGCTGTGAATGGTGAATGAGTTGAGGACGAATCCCAAACGAGGTGTATAAAAGTAGTGAAGGCCGAGGTATGAGAGGAAAGGGATGATGGAAGTGAACTTCAGTGAGAAAATAGAGGAAGGGCTGAAAAGAGCATATGGAGAGGAATCATGAATGAGGAGAAGGAAGGGATCAAGAGGGTGGATGGTGATATGTGGAAGGGCCAGTTTGAGAGGGTCAGTGGGAAGAAGTGGTAAATGTAATTGGAGAAATGAAACAGGAAAGGCTGCTGGACCCTCGGAAGTGAGTGTTGATGATATTATGGTGAGTGGAGAGATGATTATGGTGTGATGATGGAGTTGTGTCAGAGGGTGTTAGATGGCGGAGGAATGCGTGGTGGAGTGGGCTGTGAGTGTTGGTAGTTCCAATTTTTAAGGAAAGGGGGAGGCAATGAGCTGTGGTGCGTATGCGGGTGGAAGTGTTGGGAGATGCGATAATGAAAATTGTGGAGAGGGTAATAGAGAACAGAATTCGGAGGCTAGTGAAGTGGATTGAGATGCAATTTGGTTTTATGGCAGGGAAGGGAACGGTAGATGCAGTGTTCATTCTGAGGAGATGCAAGAGAGGAATATCGAGCAAAAGGGAAGAAGCTGTATATGTTCTTTGTGGACGGAGAAGGGCTGATAGCAGTACGATACCGAGGGAGGAAGGAAAGTGAATGAAGTGGGCGATGAGGAAGAGGTGTATACCAGAAGTGGTGGGTGGTTAGAGCGGTGATGAGCCTGTATGAAGGAGACAAAAACAGTTAGAGTAGGGTCGGAGTTGTCTGAGGAGTTTGAGGTGAAGGTGGGTGTGCATCAGGGTTCTGTGCTGTCGACGTGATGTTTGCAATTGTGGTTGATGTGGTTACGAAGAGTGCAAAAGAAGATTGATGAGTGAGATGCTGTTCTGTGATGAGTTTCGTTTTAATGTGTGGAACAATGAGGGTTTGAGGGAGAATTGTGGAAGGGAAGAAGCATTTGAGAGTAAGGGCCTGAAGGTAAACCTTGGGAAGACTCAAGTGATGTTGAGAGTGGGGAGGAGGGGAGGGGGTTAGTGAGTAAGGTGGACACATGTGGAATATGTGGAAAAGAGGTGAGGGCAAAGTCAGGGTGGTGTGAGAAATGTGGGAAATGATTCATGGGAGATGCAAAAGATGCAAGAGAGGACCCCAGTTGGCAAGAGACTTTGGTGTGGAAGATTGAAAAGAAGGGAGTTGAGGGGAGTGGCGGAAGGAGGTGGAAAATTTGTGTGACGAGGGTGGAAACAGTGAAGGAATGGTCATACCAGGGGACAGGATTATGGCGGGTGGTGGATGTGATGCGGCTGGCAGACAGAGTAAGGTATGGGGTGGGTGAAAGTTTTAGGAATGTGGCGAGTGTACTGGGAGAAGATTCCTTTGAAGATGAAAGGGATGGTGTACAAGAGTGGTGTGAGATCAGTGATGCGTATGGGAGTCGGACATGGTGCCTGAGTGAAAATGCGATGGGGATTATGAGGAGGGCAGAGAGAGAGTCCGAGGACAGGGAGAGCAATGGTGAGAGCAACCAAATGGGTGGTGTGTGAAATGACATTGATGGATAGGAGAAGACGGAGGATTTGATGCAGATGTTGGGTTTGAAAGAGGCGGCTGACCGACTGGCGAAGGCGAATGGTGTACGATGGGATTGGGCCGATGCTGAGAGGAAGGATGAGGAGCATGTGTTGTTTTAAAAGGGCTTTGAGTTTGAGGTGGGTGGTTGAGGAGGCGGCCCAACCAAAGAGGGACATGGAGGAAGCATGTGGAGGAGAGTGGGAGGGTTGGGTGAGGATGGGGGATGCGTTGAATCGGGCGAAGTGGAGGAGGGTGTTGTTTGTATTTTTAAGGGCGAGTGCTACGAATGTGAGGTGAATCCGCCACCCCCGGTTGCGGGGGACAGAAACGGATTTAAAACCTTTGGTTTTACTACTTAATACTACCAATGACCAAGGCACTAGAGCAATTTTTTAAAAGCTCAAAATCAGAATAAATCCAAAGAGAAATTGAAACTGTACATGATTAAGCTGCTATACAGAACAAAGCAAGTGGGCCTAATCCAAATTCAATAATAGATAATGAATGACGCTAATTAAGTCAATCCTCATCACTCTGATCACTTGCTGAAGATAAAGGTCTGTGTGCCTCATAGACCTATTAGGGATATAAAAATAGGGCAATGCATGTTTTTAAGAAGACGGACTGATAATGCATTATTTTGAAAGTCTGGTACTTGTACCCATGCAGATAGCCCTTTTCCATAAAAACAGCTTGACTGATTTTATTGTCAAATCTAAAAGTTTTTAACATTGTTTAGATCTAAGAATATTTTATCAATCGTGGATTTTAAATCAAAAATATTCACCCATTTGTACCACCCCTGTAAAACACTGGACCGTCCTATTTACACAAAATGTTCACTACACGCAACAATAGGTGACTTTGCCTCTTTCAAAAACTACAGTCAACATTAAAGGTTCCACCGTCCATGGCCAGATCGCTAATAGCCTCGTCCCCAGGGACCCCCAGATTTTACCAGAAGTGGTCAAACAGTTGTATCAAAAAAAAAGCTAATTTGTATCATAGCCCTGTACAATCTTAGGGCTAAAAGACGGAATGTTTGGTTTGGATGTTATGCGCGACAAAGTGTCCATTTTTTGGTCGACCAATATTAATTTTACAGAGTACTCTATGGGGATTACCAAAAGCATGTTTTTAGCTCTCACATCACAACGGGTTGAAAATATCGGCGCGAAACTGTACAGATAGGGTTTTGGGTGTGATGAAGGTCATTCTATCAAGATGAAAAACTTTGATATTAACCGGGACATCCCCTTTAAAATCAGCTGTTTGTGTTATCTCTTTGTAGCGCCGTACTCGATTGGACCATGGATAAACAAGCGGGAAATACATGGCTGCCATGACGATAGCCGAAAGTGTTCAAAAATCTGTAATTCACGGCTGAATTTGACATTCATTTATTTTAATGTGCTATGCAATCCTATGTCCTGTCCTTGGGTGTCTGAGGGTTTGTCTGAGCACAAACGAGGACACCACATTCCATGGGTAGTGGCCAATGCACAGCCAATAGGTTTTTCACTAGCATTACTTCTGGATCGCCAAATGGACATTACGTTTTTGTTTGTTTTTTGTTAACCTCTGCCAATTTGGACGGTTAAATTTACACTCGCCATTGAGAACCGGAAGGCTTTGGGAAAATGCATGTGGGATGGGAGTAACTTGATTGCTATGTATGCCTGTGGGATGTGTTAGGGTTCATATGTACTGTGGGTGAACAGGCTTTCCCACAATTAAATGTAGCCTTTTAGGGATGTCATGCCAGGCATGCACCTACATTTGCTTATATTTATTAACTTATCAAGTAACAACCAGGATGAGGGTTCGAAATATCTAACCGTAAATGCCAGTGCTGCATTTATGGTTGAAGTCTAAGGTACCAGAATCTGGGGAAGGAAAGTTTATTAAACAAAAACATTATGGGACGCGTTAACCCAGGGCTCTGACAGTGCGGTTTTGCTATTCCGAGTATGTTTGTTTTCCATTCATAGGCACGAATAATCGGGAGCTATGACCAAGCGCATCAATCGGCAGATACGCGATCACACTGTAGCAAGAAAAGCGGTGCTGGCAAATTGTCAGCACCGCATTCTCGCCAGGACCGCCTTTTCAGAGAACTGCGATCACAAAAAATCGAATGTCATGCGTATCAAATCCATCAGATCAAAAGGTTTTCAGTTACCAACATAAAAATGCAAAAGAAATAAGATACGCTCTACGATTGAAATTTACGAGCTAAAGAAAAGAAAACAGGCGCCCCCGTATTTTAAATGGCTGCGCACTTCACAAATGAGCGTCTGGGAAAGGTGTCCCATATATATTGATTTTTCCTTGTTAATCCTTGCTAAGCATCCTCAATGAAAATTAGTAAGTTATCCGATTCTGGAAGTTGCAAGGGTGCAGTCGACTGGCAAGAAACTAATTTACATATCAAAGTCCAACGTTGAATTTTTCTGCAATGCAGGGCCGCCCGAATTTACACTATATGAGGTCTTATCCGTCAAAACTGGGCGCAGCGATAGAGGTCTCGATCAAAGATTAAGTTATCATAAATTCATTTAATGCCAGCAGCTATGTGACAATCAGGAAAATGATGAAGCATTGGCCAGATGCATTATAATCAGGGGCGTCCCCAGGACCATTTTTAATGGGGGGGGTGTTGAGTCTGTGTTGCCGACAACATAATGGGTCGGATTCAAGAATTATTCAATTTCCGGCTCGCTGCGCGGCCGCGGTAGACCCAAATTATTTTGCACTCGGATGAAATTCTGAAAGCGGGGGGAGGGGTGGGGGGGGGGGGTTGGAGCAAGTCATTCTCAAGCTGCTATGAAAAAAGACACAAAACAAACAACAAATGCCGAGGAGTGCCGCGCGCGATAATCCGCGCATTGATCAGTTGCGCCGAGCATTATAACCCTATCGCCGACAATCAAACATTGGGGCCGACAACATTTTGTCAATGGGGGGTGGTCACACCCCCCCACCACGAGACCGAACCCCCCCTCTGGGGACGGCCCGGGGGCTGATTATAATGCATGATGAATCATGCTACTCAACCCCACAACAATGAATTATCACGACCATGCATAGCATGAGCATCAAACCAACTCAAAAAAAGCCCTTTGTCATTTCAGTTTTTTTTATAATAAATTTGGGAAAAGAATTAGAATTGTGCCACACCTATGAATTGGCAGCCTCAACGGAATAAAACTGTGCATGCTGAAGGATGTGGCACAACCTTCTGCTTTAGAACTTGGATTAGGCTAATTAAGAAGTGGCGCCATAAATTAAGATGTCACTACTCGCCGCCGGACCGTCTCGGATGACCAGAATTTTCTTGATGATCACCTCCTTGCTTCAACCGAGAAGTTTTTTATGATGAACCAAAGGTCCATTTTGATCCATGGCGCATTTCGATTAATAAAATTTTCCATCATGATAACTTACTGATCCTCGTCCTTTTACTGATCCTCACAGAACAACAAAATGAAAACGGCCACTCCGTTGCATTTTTGGTGAAAAATCTATGCTTTCCCCATAGAATTTATGGAATTTTGACAAAATCATAATTTAAAAAACCTGATACCGGGATCTTATTGTAATTAAAATATTTTCGAATTAGGTACGAATGACACTAATTATATCGGTAAACTACCGCACATGTACTACTACTGATAGCAGTCATTGCATTTTAAGTCGGTTTTTTGTTTTAAGAGATCGGATGCAAATTCAACCTGTGTTTTCCGAGGAAAATTTCATCAAAATTGTATTTTCCCGTCGTCCACCCCGCCCACGTGACCAGCATTGCGCATAGCATGTTTGAAAATACTGTTTGAAATAATTTAATATTTTCATATATTGGTTTTCAGAAATAAAATGATGCAAGAGAGAGGAAGACAGGGATAGGAGCGAAAAAGCAAGGAAAGGAATAGAGTAGAAGACGGGTACGGGGAAAGTAGGGGTGAAGAGTGGAAAGGAGAGCCGGGAGGGGGAAAAGGAGCAGGTATCGTGGGGGAGGAGATTGCGCAAGAGGATAATGAGAAGGAGGTGGGGATAGATCGGGTGGTAAATGGAGAGATTGTGGAATCAAGTAGGAGGTATAACGAGAAGGGGAAGCGAGGGATAGAAAAGATGGGGAAAGGCAATTCAGGAGGATTGGATGGAACGGGGGGAAGGGGCGAGAGAAAAAGGAAGAGGGGAGTACAAGCTGGGGGTGGTGAGGCCCGCTGGGGGGGAAGAGGGAGGGAAAGTTGGGAAAAGGAGGATATGGTGGTATGATGGACGCGGAATGTTAAATGAAGGAAAACGATTGAGAGAGGACGAGGTACTCATAGTTTCCCTAATTATTTGTTATGAGTGTTTCCTTGTAAGACCTTGTATGGAATTACTTTGAAATGCGTACTATGTTTGGCATTTGACATGCCCTAAATATCCCCAACCTCGAGTCCTCCTAACCTACATCGAATCATGACCGCATACCACCCTGGGTGGCCCCTTGATTGTTGCCAGCTGGCGCGTCACCACATAAAACATTTGGAACAAGGCCAAGTGGCTGAATTGACTTGGGACAACAACGTACAATACGAATATTATTCTAACTTACCTCATCGTTAATGTTGATTACAGCTCCATAACCGCAGTGGCACATCCTTTATGAATGCCATCCCTTACGGCAAGAAGAATCGGCGAATTTGTAATCGACCTTGTCATTTTTCTCTCCAATGGTTTAAAAAACAAAAAATGGGCAAACTCAGGTGGTCTAACTGTCACGACTAAAGCACGTGTTCATACATGTGACGTTGAGTGCCGTGTTTTGTATTCCTCGCGTTCTCATTGCAACCGGCAATAGACCGTGATTATGTGTAAAAATGACTTCGCCTTCGGGCAGAGGGATTCGTTTCTGATCCGTGACCTCCATCGTCAACCCAAAAAAACAGCGCGCCCTAGATCAAATAACTCCTCTGAAGGAACATCTGTTTTCCAGAAGTTTATGCCTTTTTCAACATGCACTATTTAAATTTAAATGAAAGAGAATGGGACAAATGAATAGTTAGAAGTCTACTCTCACCCTTGCCTGCAGTTTTGAAATTTGTAAGTTCTTTTATATAGAAGTTTCAGTAGACATAATTTGACCCTTGTTACAATATATGCTTATCGGCAAGTCACACATGTGGTGCGTATTCGGATGCACCTCAAGCTTAATTACGTAACACGATTCTCATCACTTTTTCTTTTTTTCCTAGTATTATCTTACGCCCTGTAATCGTTGGAACCCTCTAGCTTGGCCAGCTGGGTGACGAAATAACAAGGATAAGGGTTTGCATATATATCCGTAGCATACTACTCAAAATACCGTAGGCACATTGATTTCTTAATTTGAGGGGAGGCAATAATTTGGCTAACTTGATTTTTTATTACGTTTTTCTTGGCCTGCACCCCCTGCATCATGTTATTTTTTTTCAAAAGCTGTCTATTTTAAGATGGCGGTGAAGCGGTCTGTCTGGCAGCGGCAAACAGTGCAATGTTAGGATCACAATTTCCCACCCTTTACCGTTAATTTTCGTCATGCAGCCCTCAATGGTTTTTGTTTCTTTTGCACATTCGTCTACATTTCTGTAGATAGTTTCACGCGAAAAGGTATTTTGTCTTCAGGTCAGCGCTGTTTGCCGTTGAAATCGCCGACGCTACCCACCCACCCGGGCATCTAAAATATAGAATTCACTAGCAATCATACGCATCGCAAATTAACCAGGAAAAACGGAGCGGTTTTTTGTTTTGTGTGTGGTGGCAGAATATGATTCATCCCTAACTCAATTTGTTGATTCTAAATTTCCTTAAGTTTTTATCTCAGCAGTGCAAACCTGAAAGTTCTCTTTGAAGAGGCTCAAATGCACATTTTTCATCACCTTAGTGCAATGCTAAGATCCAAATTATATACGTGAAAATCGATAGATCTTTTATTCAGACATTTCATTATCACACAAATTTATGGTTTGTCCGAATTCTGCAATCTCAGCTCATTTGCACGAACTAAGTTTCTGCAGCTCGTTTACTTTACACTCGATTCCTTTCTAAGCCAAAGGTATTATTACCGATTTCTTTTTTTACATATTTTATCTTGATATGATTTTACCAATTATAGAGGCCTGCGATAACGATTTCACACAAATTTACGTACCTGTATTGCCTGCATTACTCGCCATATTTTCATTGGGCAAGATCTTGGGCGATATCACTTTTTGACTTTGTTAATGATGCATCATTCTAATTTCCATCTCTCCCATCCCTAATAGAAACCCCAAGGATCCGCCCCGCCTATCCCCCAGCTTCCCAACCAGCGCCCCGACAGCCCACTCGAAGGAAGGGTGTATTCTCGGTAAACTGAGGCGGGGACGGGAAATACATTTAATCATTCATCTCTCTCTCAGCAAACCTCTAGAAAGCAGCGGCGTTAACACATTTGGGGGGGGCAATACGGGGGTGCGAACATCTGTGAAAATTAATTTTGAAAATTAGTATATACTGTTCCAGTAGGCCTATAGGAGCTTATTATAGGGGGCCTACTGTGATTATTTGTCAGTGAGGATTCAGTGATTAGAAATTTTTAATAATAAAATCTTTCATTCTACAAAACACTATTTATCACTTTTGCACCCAACATTGTTGGTTTTGAAAGATTGTTTAAAATTAAATCTATGTTTAAACTCTAAGCAGTTATGATGTGCCTATGCCTATAATTCATTTGACAGTAGGTTTTTTAGGTGTAGCCCTATTGTGTTTTGGTGGCGAACAGGATTACTTTGACAGTAGGTTTTTTTAGGTAGCCCTATTGGCCTAAAATGTTTAGAGATTTGACATGTTTTAAAGAGACATGAGGAGATTTCAGTGAATACGCGACCCCAATTTTTTCGCGCAACCGGGGTTTTTTAATATTTGGAATGCTTACCAATGTATAGACACACTGAAGTGAAAATCCGAATACGGCCGTCTTTATGTAATAATGATGATGATGTTGTAAATTTCTGTCGTGGCACGACAGAAAGTCAAAGCCCCGGTCAAAGCATGGTTTTCTATGGAAATATTACGATAAGCAGCCGAGCATAAGTCAAAAAGGGTTTGGCGGTGCTCTTTCGCACCTATTTTGTCTAATAAACCTTCGAAACCTTCCCCGTAGGATGGTGGTAAATTTTTAGCAAAACCACCAATCGCTATCGTCCGCTCCAGGAGCGCTCCACGTGTGACCATACTCACTCGTAGTCCGGGTGCGCTTTGGTTTCTGCGACATTCTACGCTTTTACGGAATAAACGTCCAATACGATGATGCAGTTTATTCCGTTTATAAGTCCAAGAACCCTCTAGTGTTAAAAACTCTTGTATTTCAAGCTGAATTTTTTGACATGTATTTTTAATGCTGCAGGCATCCTATGTCTTCCTTGTGTGTCTGAGGTTTGTACTGAGCAAAACTGAGGACATACATTCAAGTTTTGTAGTGGCAATTCCAACAGCCAATAGGTTTTTCACTAGCATTACTTCTGGATCGCCAAATTGACATTACTACCTCTGCCAATTTGGAAGGTCTAAGTTACACTCGCCATTCTGGTAAGAACCCGAAGTGCTTTGGAAAATGCATTGATAGATATGGGAGTAACTTGAATGCTAGTTATTGCCGGTGGGATGTGTTAGGTTTCTTATGTACTGTGGGGACAGGCTTTTTCCCACAAATTTTTTTTTTTTAACGTAGAGCCTTTTTATGGCTGTCATGCCATGCATGCCTTACTGCTTATTATTTATTACTTATCATTAACACCCCGATTAGTTGTTCGCAAATATCTAACCATAAATGCCAGTCTGCTTTATGGTTAAGAAGTCTTAAGGTCCCAGAAATGGGCCAGGGGTTAACCAAAACACTTATACCGGTTATCCCATGGCTCTGACGTGCTGTTTTGCTATGCCGATTTATGTTTGTCTTTTCCATTCAAAAGACACTGAATATCAGCCTTAATGACCAGCGCATCATCGTCAATACGGATCACAGTACATGCAGAAAAGAAGGCGGTGCTGGCAAATTCCCAGCACCGCCTTTTCGCCAGGACGCGCCTTTTTCAGAGAACGCGATTCACAAAAATCGAATGTCATTGAGTATCAAATCCAATCAGCATCAAAAGTGTTTTCATTACCAACATCAAAGCATGCAATCAGAAATAATTAACGCCTCTACGATTAAATTAAGGAGCTAATAAACAGGCCCCCTATTTTAAAATGGCTTCGCCCATCATGGATGCGCGTCTGGGAAAAGTGTCCCTTCCATATATTGATTCGTCCCTTTTAATCCTGCTTAAGCATCCTCAATGAAAAAAGTTAATCCGATCTGGAAGCTTAAGTCCTTGCTAGTGCAGTCGACTGGCAAGACACTATTTACATATCAAGTCCTCGTCGAGTTTTCTGCAACGCAGGGCGCCCGAATTTACACAGCTCCGAGCCTCTATCCGTCAACTGGCGCAGTCGACGGCTAGAGTTTCTCGGATCAAAGATTAAGTTATCATAAATCAGAATGCCAGAGCCCCTATGTGAACAATCATGCCAATGATGAAAGCATTGCCAGATCATTATAATGCATGATGACTATGCTACTCCAACACCAACATTTGAATGGAATCACGACCATAGCCATGCATGACAATGCATGAAGGCAGCAACATCAACTCAAAAAAGCCCTTTGCAGGCATTACCCTCACACCCCAAACCAGTCAACCCCCCAGCCAAGCTCTCCAGCAACAAGAGAAGAAAGGTGGGAGACTGTAACCTATCAAAAAACGCGTGTCTCTCCCCGCACGCACGCAGCTATGAAGTCGCAGCCTCAACCGGAATAACTGCATGTTGAAGGATGTGGGTGGCAAGAAATACTGAATTCATGCCCTAAATTTGTTGATTGCCTGATTATATTTTTTTCGAATTGAAGTTTTTATCTCAGCATGCAAACCTGAAAAGTCTCTTGGAAGAAGGCTCAATTCACATTTTTCACACTTAGGGGCAAGGCTAGTAATTCCAAATTTATACGGGAAAAGATCGATAGATCTTTTAATTCAAGACAGGGCATGACACAAACAAATTGATGGTGCGAAGTTCTGCATCTCAGCGCATTTGCACGAACTAAAGTTTCTGCAGCTCGGTTACTTAAACTCGATTCCTTTCTAAGCCAAAGGTAGCATTAACGAGTTCTTTTTTTAACATATTTTATCTTGATATGATTTTAACAATTTATAGAGGCTGCGGTACGATTTTCACAACAATTTACTACTGTAAGTGCCTGCATTACTCGCCATATTTTCATTGGGCAAGATCTTGGCGATATGCACTTTTGACTTTGTTATGAATGCACATTCGAATTTCCATCTCTCCCATCCCTATAAAACCCACACAGGATCCGTCCCCCATCCCCCAGACTCCCAGCCAGCCGACTCGAAGGAAGGGGGTAATTCTCGGTAGAAGGGGCGGGGACGGGAATTACATTTAATCAGTCAGTCTCTCTCAGAAAAACCTCTAGCAAGCCCGGGCGTAACCACATTTGGGGGGGTGGGCCATCACGGGGTGCGAACATCTGTAAAATTATTTTGCAGTCGGGGAGGCCTACTTATAGGACGCTATTATAGGGGGCCTACTGGATTCAGTGAATTAGAAAGTTAATGCTTCTAAACACTTTGCACCACACTTTTAAAAGATATCTAAGCATTTTATGCCTATGCCCAGAATTAAATTTGACAGTAGGTGTTTAGTAGGCCTATTGGCCTAAGGTGTTTCGATTTGAATGTTAAAGAGGACATGATGAGATTTCCAGGACTAACGACCCCAATTTTTCTCGACACCCGTTTTTTTACATGATTTGGAATGCTTACCATGTAATTGATCACACTTAAGTGAATAAGCCGAATAGCCGTCTTTATGTAATAAGTGTGATGATTTAGTAATTTCTGTCGTGCACGACAGAAAGTCCAAGCCCCGGTCAAATCATGGTTTTCTATGGGAAAATTACATAGAAGCCTGAGCGAGTTCAAAGGGTTTGCGGGTGTTTTTTGACACCTGTTTGTCTAATAACCTTCGAAACGTTCCCGGTAGGTGGGCCTACAACCGATCAGTGAAATTTGAAAGATTTCGTATCTTAAAAAACTCTCCTCCTGGGTCACTTTAATAAGCTTTTCATAGGCCTATACCTGACACTAATTTGCACCCATTTCTAAACCCCCAGTGTTTTTTACGGGCATCAATTTTATTTTCCATGCACTCTTCATGGGGCAGGAGGGGGCGGGAGGGGGAAATGATTTTGAGTGGAGGTGCCCTCTGCCCCCCTCCACCCTCCTATATCCTATGACGAGCAAAGCCTATTGTTTTTGCAGCTACAATTCACAATATCAATGATCGGGTCATAATTGTTGGGACCACTTGCCTTTTGCCGTTGGGAGTAAAACAAAAATATGTAGGGCCTACTAAATTGGTCCATTATTAATGTGGTCGACCATTTGGGCACGTTTTTTGTTCATAACACCAACGAAAACATTTCCTGGCCTCAATTTCATACACAGGTAAGTTCATGAGACGAGAAAGAAAAAAAAAAAAGAACTTTCTCCGATATCTCCCATAAAGTTTGTTGGAGTAAATAGTGTCGATAAAAAAGGGGTTGTAACAACCCGATTCTCGTACCACGTGGGGGTGTGCTTATTGTGAACGTCTTCCACAAAGGGCGTCCAGGGGCCGCCTTAGGGCCCTTGGTGACTCTAAAAAGTAGTGTTTACGCATTTCACAATAATATCCCCTTTCCTGCTCTTTCATCTTTCTCCTTCTCCTTTCCCTTTTCTTCCCTTTTTCTTTTTCTTCTTCCCCCTTTTCTTTTTCTTTCCTCCATTCCCCTTTCTTTTCTTCCCTCCTTTCTTTTTCCCCTTCTCTTGCCCCTTTTCTTCTTCCTTCCCCTTTTTGCCTTTCCTTTTTTTTCTCACCTTCCCCGATTTGTGTGTGTGTGGGGGGGGGGGGGGGTCACCGGCCCACCTTTAACAAACAAACGAAAACAAACTAAACAAATTCACTCTACACTGGTAAACAATACTTGTCATTTACAGGGAAATACGGCAAAATAGATGAAAATTGACGGTGTTTGAAAATACAGCAAGATAGTGTAATTTTTTGAACATTTTCCACGCCTGTTGACAAATTTAATTGATTAGTCAATTCGAATATAAGAATATCAATATCTATCTAGATATAATTCATCAGTTTGGGCCGGAGCTGGGAAATGTCAAACACTCCGATTCCAATTATATTATTATTATTATTATTTTGGTTAGATGTTTTGTCGAGTTGGGCACGAGCGAGAGAGGGAAGAGATTGAGAGAGTAGTAGAGTGGCATATAGAACGTTGTGCATGTGTTTGTTTCCAAGTCATATGCCTTCTGATTTTTGTGTGGTGGAATGTGTGTACTTATCGAACAACTCTAAACCTTCCCCGTTCTTGACAAGGTTTTTTTGTTTCTCGACATACAAAATCTGTTGACATCATTCCCCGGCATGCAAAATCTGTCGACAATTCGTCGACATACACAAATAGTCGCCATAGGCCTCGTCGACATACAAAATGGTCAACAAGTCATCGACATAGGTCCGGCGACATGAAACGCGTCGACAATCATCGACATAGGTATAGTCAACATATAGAGTTTATTCAAACAACCATATACGCTAATCTTCACTATACTGGTTGTCCTTTCCTCTTCCAATTTTGTTCTATTATTGGTAACAAGCTGATTCGGGGGTGATGTATGTGATTTTTACCTCAGCTCTCTTTGAATTTTGTGTTTGTTATTCCCTAGAAAGATTTTTAAGAATCTCAGACCGTTGGGTGTTTTTTATGTAGAATAAAACTTTTTATCTCCACTTTTATGTTGTGTTCAAAATAAATATTTTTTAAATTTATTTTCTGTTGGATTGTATACACGTGTTGAATCTTTTTTGATCCATCTCTAGTGGCCCTGCTTGTCAGTTGGTACTTGTCTTGCCTTGCACTACGCTATTTTTTTTTTACTGACAACATATAGCTGTCGACAGTTGTCGACACACCGTAAAATAGGGTTGTGTTCAGGATGGCATTGTTGATGTTATGTGCAAGTTAAATAAAGTGTAATTGAGCAACAGAGCTACCCGGAAGCCTACCCGAAAACCGAGTTTTAAAATCCCTTCTTTCTTCTCTGTCTCCTCCTCCGAACGCAAAGTTCAACGCATGGGGATCTGATATGACTATTGGGTGTTTAAAATGTCAAAGGTCAACCAGTGCCACGCTACCACATAAAGCCTCATAAATGCATTTGTATTTGGCGGAGCAATCAACATCGCCCCCTTTCTTTCTTTCTCGTTACAAACTGGTGGCAAGAAAAAGGTATAGTTTTGTAATATCTACTACACCTAAAGTTTCAGAGTTATAGGCTACAAACAGCAAAAATCAATAATAAGGGTCATTTCAGTTGTACATGGGTCAAATTTTAAAGTTGCTCCGATTTGGATAAAAATGGTGCAAATTATTGGTGGAGTTCATAGGGTTTAATATAAGGGATAGTTTTAACTGTCTTAAATGCTTAGTTTTTCCAATGTAGGGGGCACAGAGGTCAACGTCCCTTGCATCAATGGGGCTTGATCGTTGTTTCCCCCCTACTTCTTTAATCCAGCATTTGAGACCTCAAAACTCTTCCTCAATGTGTGCTAGCTCCAGGTCTACGATGTTTCCCTCCCAGGTTAGACACGGTGTGGTGCTGACAAGTTGGTATAATGGGTGTTTTGGGTCAATTTTAGTAAAAACACTATTACGATAAAATATGATATTTAGGTATCCGGTGTATATGGCGTCTGTGTAACAAATACACCATTTATCTGATTGCACTATCACTTTTGTACAGTAAATATAGGGAAAGGTCGACGAAAATGTAACTTTCCCCTCAAATAATTATGCAGACAATTTTTTCCTTAAATCTTCACTACCACACAATTTTTACTATGTAACAGATACACTGCATATCACATAGGGATGATATGGCACTTCCAAGTTAGGAGGTTTTTTTTGTGGTAAATTTAGTTTAAAAATAATTAATTAATTAAGTATCCAGTATCGGAAAAATGAAGGGGTGCGCAAAACGTATGCAGTATATGATCAGGAATGAAGATTACAACCTTGAATTTTAAAAAAAAAATATGAAAGATGTCTAGCTCTGATAATAGACAAATAGAACCTACAGATGATGATTCATTTGTTAAGTTTAATGAAAAGTTTAGGAAATTTCCAAGCTGAACAATCCGAACATCGGATGTATTGGTTTAAAACGGATATTGAACAAAATGTTGCATAAATGGTTACCTTCAATTTGAGAATTTTGTGTTTTAACTAGCCACAGTATAATGGCTTAAATTAGTGCAAAACGCATTTTTCACTCAGACACCAAGCATTATAATCCAGTATCACATAATGTTTAATTGTAACTCTTTCACCATTTTTGTATCCCCCGGGGGGGTGGGGCCAACTTGTATTCAAAGGTGGATAATATGCGTGAACAGAAAACGCGTAAAAGGGTTTCTTTTTTTCCACAGCATGTACGCGGTACATTCTATTAGGGTGTCAAAAACAGCAAAATATGAAAAAGGGTATGTTTTTTTCGTAACCTTGAAATTGTGATGTACGCAAGACAAAAATTATCAAAATATTGTAATTTTGAATAAAGCAACCTTGAGCAAAGCCAGATAATAGGGTATATTATCAACACAATCCATTCCTTACTTGTTTACGGTTGCAAAACTGACAAAAAGACGTGTTTTTGTTGCAAACCATAAAATATGCGTGTTTTGGGTATGTTTTTTTTATTAGTCGTGGCAATACTCGTTTAGGGTGCCTTTCGGAAGGCCATGTTCACGCATCATTCCACCTTTGATACAAGTGGCCCCCGGGTTTGTATCACGGCATCACGCCGCTAAAGACAAATATTGAATGTCAGTATAATCAATCACTTATTTTCAGATTTACGTGGCTGAAAAAGTAATGTTTTATAAATAACCCATGTTTAATCTGATAGTTTTCAGTTTAATATCGCGTATATTTTTAATCCATTATGCATTTCCGATTAATATCATAATTAACAGAATAACATGACCCCCCACTTGTTTTCTATAATTGGAAACATAGTCCATAGAGAACGCAATTTCATAGAATATCAGGGCCCCATGTCACTGGAAAAAGCGTCAAGTAGAAAACTCTTCAAAAATCGGAACAATTATCCCTGAAATTGGCCGAATACACTTTGTCAAACTCGCACTTTGTGAAATCGTTGGCAATTTTGGATATTTTGCGATTCGGCGGTAATTTTACTCTATCTTCGTGCATTTTCCCCAGCTTTGCCCATTTACATTGGGCCTAAATCCATAAAACAATATTTTTACCAAACTTTTGTCTTTTTCGCCAAAATTTTGGCAAATTAAGCATTTGCACTGCCACAGTCTTTGTAGCTAAACATTTATTCTAATGTAACAATAAAAAATCTCAACCATTTTGTGAAAGTATTACCACCTGTAGATCATGGCGCACCATACAAGTTTAAAACATAGACCTATTTAATTATAAAGGGTCTTTTACCAAATTGTGCCCAAAACGCGCCTTTCACAAACTTATGGGCTATTCTACCAAAAACCGTGCCATTCAACTCCAGAAATTAAAAAATGGTGTTGATCAATCTGCTTAATATTAATCGTTTTAATAAGTCATCATTTTGAAGATACTAGAGCAATAACTTTACGAACACCACTACTCGCATATTATATAAAACAGACCACTGAATTTGTGTACTTTTTGTGTAACTTTTCTCCGATGTTAACAACGTTATCCAGTATAATTATTAACTGATAGCGTCATTTCAGTCATCAATAAGTGTGTAAAACCAGCGAAGTACTCTTCTCGGTAAAACATACAAATATAGACATTTGTCCTTGGAATATATCTCGATAATATAAACAAGGCTAGGTTTGGCAAACGAAATGGTTTACTCACTAATGGTAATGATTTAATTTTTAAACTTTAGTGGAGTATTGTTTCTGGTGATATTTGTACCTTTGTCCAGAACTTCTATTTTAGTTTACTACAGCACAAAACTTGGGATCTATTCATTCATATAAGAAACTCTCTCTCTCTGGACTCTCTGGAGGACTCGCCGGCATCAGGCATCCGTCCAGACATAGGGTTCTCCACATTAGCAGGGTAATTGCGTGAACATACGTTTCCTCCCCGTCCTCCCGATGGATATGCGGGTCCTACACGAGAGAGCGCGGCCCAAGGCA